>JAECUM010005697.1:0-97359 GCA_016617855.1 Megalonaias nervosa
ATATCAGCGACATCAAAGAGTCAGTTTACTTCCAATATTGAACATTAAAGTCAATGCGAACCGTAGATATCGATTGAGATATAATATAAATTTTGCATTTTCAGTAAAGATTATGAAACAAATACTGAGTAGGGTTCTCCAAATGAAAAATCGTCAACTTTATAAGCTTGTTTTATTGTGTTAATTTGGGTTATTTGAAATTTGGTGTCCTTTGTTAAATCCTTGGCGAGGATTTTTCATTGCAAACACCCACTGGCTCACTACATCATGGCATACAGTTAAGGCAGTAAGTCTAAATTAATTAATCGGCAGATTATGTTCTGTTTCTGTGCTTTAAGTTGCTAAGATGGATTACAGTCATATCTGTTGTAATGCAGTAAGGATTAAAGATTTAATTAAATTATGGTTGAATTGCTAAAGAGCTCAGCATCATAATTCAGTAAAATAATTTCAACATGATAATAAGTTTTGGAGATTAGTTAAAAATGTAGTGTTCTTGAAATATTATTTAAGGCTGCTTAATAAAAGGGCAGTCATTCAGTCATGTTTGCCAGATGAGTGACATCAGGCCCAAATGCCTTTTGCTGTTATATTAATTTTGTTTTGTTCTTTTTTAGCCATGCTGGTCCTAGACAGAAGAGCTTATGGGATTCCCTGTTATCCAACATCCATCCATCCATCAGTTAGCACACATTTGTTATTGCCACTCCTATAGTACTACTGGGAATAATTGTTAACTCTAAATGGAAAATCATTAATTTATTTGCAGGAAGACTGATTTGATATTTAGTTTGTACTGAATGAAAATGGTGCCCCACAGAAATCATATATGGCTTCTACAATAACATTGAAAATCTTCTCACTAATTCCCTTGAGTAGATGGTCATATCAACAATGGTGTCTAGTTTGTCACCAACATGATAATGATGCCAATCATTTACCCTGTATGGCTGCCACAGTGGATAATCTGAAAATCTTGTTGCTCAAGATTTCAGAGATGATTTCAACATTCAGCTTTTTAAAACCTGATACGCTTTTTTTTCTTATTAATATCCTAGAAATTCTTTTGAATGTAGTGTATCAGTCCATTTGAGGGATTCTTATTTTGCTTTTTTACCCAATGTTATGCTGTTTTTAAATATGTTTGTGAAAATGCTATACAAGAAGTTGAAGAGACTTGTAAAAGGACCCAGGATATAGATTGGATCTATTTTTTGTATTAAAAAAAGGAATGTTTCTTAAATCTTGTTTTAAATGTCATGCCTAATTGCATTTTTGTCATGCTTCTATGAGGTCACTATAGCACTTGACAGGACACATGCTGATCAAGCCCTTATTACTTCTGTTCTTTTTTGTATATTTTTAGATTGAAATGGCACAATTGCCTAAGTCAACTCGTTTGCTGTCTGACATCGTTCCTATGAATGTTGATGATGTTAATGACAAAGCTGATTCAGAAGATGATCCATTAATGAAAACGCCACGAAAAAACCTACTACCGCAGTTTACAGACACACAGATAGACATAGGAAATGAGCGAATGAAGGTATATCTGCGCATTCGTCCCCTGACCAAAGCAGAGATTGACAGACAAGAAAATCAGGTATGTGTGTGACTTAATCCTATAGAATTGCCTATGGCTCCCACCTCTACCCCTCCTTTTCCAATTGTGCAAGTTTTCAGACCACTAAAATCATCCATTTATTTTGCTCTGATGATAGTGGGAAGCAAGAACAGCATTCACTTTTCCAGCATTGGAATCAACAGTTTTTGAGGTAATGGTTACAAGTTTATAGCAATTCTTTGATCATGTGCTTGTTGAGCAGACCCTGGCCTTATTATCTTTAAATTTAGATGATTAAATATTTTCAGGTAATCTATACATTTCAAAAGCATTCTGTAGTACATTTCCAACACTGTTACTAATAATTATTATTCTCACCTTTGTTAAGTTGGTGAGGCATAGGTATTGCTTTTCTGGTGGCAACTGCATTGTCATTTGAAAATCTTCAATGTTTTGTGCTAAAACTTTGTGTGTAAGCCTGTATAGTGATCATTCCAAAAATATAAACAGTGAAAAAGTGGGGTCATTTAGAGAAAAATAAGAGTCATAAAGTATTAATTCCTGTTCATGTTTCTTTCGAAAATTAAAACGCATTGTTGTGAATTAATTTCTGCTATAAATATTAATTTTTCCGGCATTCTATTTTTTCAGTCCATCCTCGTGTAGTCAGAATACTGCACAGTAATTTCCTTGTCTGCTTTAATAACCATGTCCACATGGTTCCATTAGTTGACAAGGAAACTAGCAAACCACACCATAACAATGACTGCAATTAATAAATCCATGACACAAGTGCCAGTGATCATCATCAGCCTTCCGTACTGGGGTTTGAATTTGTCATGCTCTATTCCTCACTTGACATTTATTTTGGACATTTGAGTCTACATTTTTTTCCCTCCCAGTACACTACTTCAAAATTTAAAATATTGTTTCTTGAAAATACATTAAATCAACTAACTTACGTTACCAGGGTAAAATGTGTCATTTGTGGCACTCCATTATTATCATTATTATTATTACTAAAATAAACAAACTCCATTATTATTATTATTTAAATAAACAATTTGGGTTAGTTGCATTCAAGTTTAATTGCCCAGTTCTTTAGTTTGTCTCGGATAGTTGGGTGTAGAAATTGCTTTCCCTTGGCCATCCATCAGATTTGAATTGGATTCTTCAACAACAAAGTAGTCATGTTGTTCCCCTGCCATTATTTAATTAATATAAGTGTTCCCTAACCACCCACCCACTCATTCAGTCCTTAATTCTGGAACAAGCCTTTGTGGAATCAGATACTACTCACTTAATGAACTTTTTAAGAAAATGAGAAACAGTGTGTATTATAACAGCAGTGGAAGGTAAAGTTAGGTTTCGCTATTGATTGAAAATTCTTACAAATAATCACTGATAATTAGAAGAAGCAAATCACTGGCTAATCGGGTAGCAACCTTTCAAAAGAATTTTAAAGGCCAGTATAGGTACCAAAATTAATTGCTTTATTTTGTTGCACACTGAACAGAATATAAGAAAGCTTATTAATACTGACACATAACATATTTCTTCAACAGAAATGTTTAGAGGTGGAGAGTGCTCAGACTGTGTTGGCCCATGCCCCAAAGGACTCGCACTCCTACAGAAACACTGCACATGGACTTGGCAAAACTACTAACAAGTTTACTTTTTCGCGCATCTTTAAAGAAGATACAAGTCAGAAAGAATTTTTCAAAGACACTATGTTAAGTTCTGTAAAAGATTTCATTGATGGACAGAATTGTTTAGTGTTCTCATATGGTGTAACCAGTTCTGGAAAAACATATACCATACAAGGTAGGTTGATGTAGTAACTGAAAAGTGTTTTTCTTTCTTTCTTCCTCCTTTTGGTTCAGTGTCCATTGAGATATTTGCATAGAGCTTAATAATGATTTACTCTGTCGTCTTTCTTGTATAATTAAGATGGAAATGACTGTTGTCTCTATGGTCAGGGCAGTCATTTTTTGTTCTTTAGTCCAAATACATAGCATTTAGCCCAGTTTAATAACTTTTTTGCAAAACATTTCAAGTTATACCATTAAATGACACCGTGCTGATCCATTCATAAAACTTGACTCGACTTTAATTTTTTCTTTGAAGTCCAAAGTCAGCGTTTTTACATTTTGATATAAAATTATGATAATGCTGAAATTTTATGATAAAAAAAAAAACTACTTTTCTTTAGTTTCACTTGTAATTTATTAATGAATACAGTGATAGAAGTACCTTTGAATTGTTTTTAGCTCTGGTCATAACTGGAAGCGCTTCTGTGATGTCTTGTTTGTTTTCCATCATCTGCCTGTTAGAAGTTTGTTATCTCTGTGCCTCTAAAACTACATGAAGGATTGCCATGAAACTTTACACATACATTCTTCCCAAGGTCTAGTTGTTCTAATATGAACATGATGTTGCTTAGACATCCAATATGGTTGCCACACAGCCATTTTGAAGATCTTATTGTTACTCCACCTTTATGGATGGTGATATTAACATTGGGTTTTCACTTAAAGACTTCTTAGGATGTCTGATTGGTCCTAAATGAAAATGGTGCCAAGCTGCTGTATACAGATGTCCGTGAATGGTAGTTTGCCATTTTCTTCTTGTTCAGAAGTGAACTTAATATGAGGGTCAATAAAGTTGAGATGATCAGAGAACTCCTGTTGGTAAAACCACCCATTATAGATAAAATATCTGCTGTCCAAACAGTTTCAATAAGGTACAGATATGTTCAGTAGGGAGGTCACATCTAGATTTCAAAGTAATGTCTGCCTCTAATTTCTCTTAGATCATACTCCTAGAACCCTAATACTGCATTATAGAACAGATAGTAAATCTGACATAGTAGTCAGTAGCACTGATTTAAGAAAGTGAAACTTTAGCAGAGATTATGTTAGTGAAAATTCCTAATTTGGAGTAGAAGTATCCATAAGACAATACTCACGAGCAGTGGAAAATTGTACATAACAACCATAAAGAACAGTTTACAGACTTGTTCCAGCTAGCTATGTATATGCCCGTTCAGACAGCAGACTGTTAAAAGGGGCATCTCAACACGAACATTATTCATACACAGGTCAGGAACAGATTAAGCTCAGAAAAAGTCAATAGATTAATGCTTATACAACTAGAGGTGACATCTTCTAAAGATTTTAATTTCAATAGGACTCTAACAGAATGGAGCTGGAAGAAAGACAGATGGATATTTAAATGTTAGGTAAATATTGAACTGTGGCCATTTCCTCCTCCCCCTCCTTTTCGTTCTACTCCCCGTATTTTGGTGACAAGTGGGAGTCCCCGTCCCCTCTTATAAAATCCTGTCTGCATTTCAGAAGTGAAAGCACTGGAGTTGCAAAGCTGGAGGAAAAAGTAGAGAAACTAAAGAGTGGTGGTTGACATCTGGGTCCAGTTACAATGACTTCTTTTTATCAATATCATTATCCTTTCATATTTCATTAAATTTATTTATGTACAGTTTTTGTATTTGTTTCTTATATTTAAATTATTAACTGAAGTAGAACACTTGATATAGTGAGTAGTCATTGATAACTAAAATCTGGTTATGGAAATATCATTAAATTTCAGTTCTCTTGAGCTGTATGTACCATGCTTGGGCATGTACCTTGGAAACTTTAGCTTGCCTGTATTTAATTTGAGCTTGCCTTGGGAGTCTGGCAAATGGATTTGTAATGCCCTGGATGGATTCAACACTCAGCAGTTAAAAAGAATAAATGGGTTTTAAAATGAAATGATCTTGAATCACATAATTCTTTTTAAATAGAGACTCCTGACTATTCTGATTACACATGTCTGAGTATCTTTTGACCTTGCAAGGTTGTTAGAAATTAAAAAGAAGCAGTATTTCACTGACTTGTACTTTCAGCAGTATTTGTATGATTAGCATACTATGTGACTTGTGATCTTGGTGATAAAGAAGATAGTAAATCATTTCATTGACTTGTAGACTTGTACTTTCATCAGCAATTTATTAGCATAAATATCTGACTTGATTAATGATCAGGTCAAAGATTTCATCCCAACTGCATAAAGTTTTGACCAGGTGGTTTTATGGAATACAAACTCGCAGTTAGCGAACGAGAAACAATTGGAATTTATTAAGCCCTGGTTTGTTAAAGTAATTAAAAAGTCTCAGGCCATGTTGCACATTTATGGAATAGAGAAAAAGATTGGTTGATGTGATATTTCTTAGAGCTCATATAAAATGGCACTTGTACTTTTTTGTAAGCAAATTCTTTTGATCTTACTTTGTTAAATTTGTGGTATAAGCACCTGCAGTATGTATTGCCTGGCCATATCGATAGATGACCAGCTTTATATTGAGGGGGTTTATATTCTAGGCAAATATGGTTCCTAGATACATTGCAGTGTACAATAGTGTCAGAATTTTTCTTTATTTATGAGGAAACTCAAGTGATGCTGGTGTATTACCTAGAGCATTGGATGTGCTGTTTAACAGTATCAGTGGCAAACAGTGGGGTCACATGAATCTGAAGCCCACTATGTTTACTGATGTCATCAGGTTGACTGAGGATGAGGAGCTGCGGGAAAAGAAAATAAAGGAGAAAATTCTTCGGCTCAGCCATGAGGATGTAAGTTTTCATACTTCAACAATAATATATAAGGGTATGTTCTAATATGTGCAATTGTGTGATCACTTTTCCTTCATTGGGTGCACAGTGCAAGACTAGTGTGGCCTATTTGATTGAGTTTATTTTTATATTTAGTTAAGTGATCATTCTCCCTTGATTGACTGCACAGTGCAAAGATAGTGTGGCCTAAGTGATTGAGTTTACTTTTATACTTAGTTATATGATCACTCTTCCTTGTTTGGCGACACAGTGCAAAGATAGTGTGGCCTCAATGATTGAATTTACTTTTATATTTAGTGATGTGATCACTCTTCCTTGTTTGGCTACACAGTACACACGTATTGAAATACTAATGTAAGTTGTCTGTCTTTGTGTATACATCTTTCTGTTAGTTCTAGTTATTGCCAAAATCTATTTGTAATTAAAAAGTTTCAGATGATTGTGATAAAAGCAATGAATTTGGCATATGGAATTTTCTGTGTTTTGGCATTCGATTGCAAATTTTGCATTGAGATTTCTGACATCTGATAGTGAAACATATGTTCAAGATTGTATAAATGATGTTAGAAACTATATTTCTTTTTTTGAGAAAACATTTAGATATTCCCAGTTGGGCAATGACTCAAACTTATGTTTGAAACAAACAATTTTCAGAACAAAAAGAGGTACAGTAGAACCTGTCTTGAAAGACCACCTCTTTTGCCAAAAAATTATGGTCTCTCAAGGCAGGTGGTCTCCCATAACAGGTCACAATCTCATACAATCAATAAATTTGTGCACTGAGAATGTGGTCTCTTAAGACAGGTGGTCTCACATAGCAGTGGTCTTACAAGACAGGTTTTACTGTATTAGGAAAGAAAACAACTTGATATAATTTATGGGTATGAAAGTTGAATAGGACTCAGATGCACAGCAGAAAATTTTTATCTCAGTTCTTTTTTCTGGTACACTAGATATCGAACTTGTCAGTTTTTTAAGGGCACAATGTGGCATCTATGTAGAAATTTCTAGCGCCAGTCTTTACGAACTTCCTTTGCCTATAGATGTACATGTAAAATACCTCACAAAAATCAGTGTTAAATCATTACAACCTGTTAGGAAAACTCCAGAGAAATTCTCAGTTGATATCATCTATTTTTAAAAAAGGATAAGGTATCCTCAGCATGCATGTAAAAGAAGTAAAAGAAAGGTTGGTATCCCTTCACTGTTATGACCTTATCTGGGTCTTTGATCTTACGGCAAAAGGAAAGTTGTTGAGTGAATATATATCATAGAGTGTGTTTGTCTTTTCTTTTCAGCAGCAAATTGGAAAATATACTTTCAGTGAGATAAAGGAGAGTGTATCCATAAATTCAACTTTATTCTCACTCTATTGTGGTCACTCAGTCAAAACTTTATTCTCACTCTATTGTGGTCACTCAGTCAAAACTTTAAAGACTTTTATGTCTGAAAATGCCTTTGAATCAGTTAGGCTACAATAAGGATAGCTAATTAGATACATTTTCTTGAGATTGTTTACTAGAAGCAAAGCGAATATGGAAAAAGACAGGTTTTAAAATGACCGTCATAAGTCTCAAATCTGTTTGATTGCAATCAACTTTGCATGGGAATATAAAAACAATTAACTGCTTGTTGCAGTTAGTATTAGCTGGCTCTCAAAATTCACAAGCCACTGGCCTTTGAGTCATTGGCTGAATTAACTCTAGAGCATCAAAAAGATAAGTTAACAAGTATTAGAGTGTGTTTTGTTCTGACCTGTTTTATAAACTTGACTTGCCCAAAATGTTACTCTGGACTTTCAAGTCTTGTGAACTAATTCAGCCATTTTATTCAGGCCTTTCTATCATAAACTTGACTTGTTTAGAAATGTTGCTCCAGACTTTTGATTGATAATAATTTTTTTTCAGTAAGATCTTCAGTCAAATAAGTTTTATAATATAGGGCCTGGAGAACTTTGTATTCAGAAATTCTTTGCTGTGGATTTTATGCCCTAAAGTGCACTTCAGAAATGCTGGTTCAGGAGCATCATGTGCCATTCATTTGAAGCAGGAAAAACAGAAGGGAGTTGTGTATTGTAATTGCTCGTGCTGTTCACCAGTACCAGTACATCCATTGTGCATCCCTTTACACTCATGACCATGACTGTTTACTGCTACAGTTTGACTGTCATTTCTATGGACTGGTTGGTAAGGGGGGAGGGAGTCATTTGGCTGTGATAGAAACAAGCACATGCACAGTTTATGAGGCTTGTGAAAAATTTTAATGGGAGACCAGCTGACAGTTCTTTGAAGATATATTACAGGAATTTGCAAAACTATTGATAGACGTTTGTCAGAGGTTAACAGCTCTGCAAGATTAACTTCATTGCTTATTTGGTCAGTTTCTCAAGTACATATGGTGATAGTCACATTACTTGATATGTGTATATATCAATATGTGGACATGCAACAATTTACCAAAAGCTGCGGGTCTTGACATGCAGACTGTTGTGCATGCCAACTATTACCCTTCTGGCGCAATCATTACACTTTTTTCCTCCATATTACATCTTATGCTCGCCTATGTATATACAGTGGTCCCCCTCTTATACGGCCACCCCTTCTGCACCGGGAAAGTGGCCTTATAAGACAGGTGGCCTTTCCAGAGGGGGACTAAATTTTTTGTGAGAAGTATATGTAATGTACATAGTAAGAAAGCTACATTCTTCAAAGCATTTAATATCTTCGTTTAAAAGTAACATTAATTATTAAAAGGTTCTTCTTGTTATAACAATAGACTTACTTCATCTGAATATGCATTAATAGTTCTTATTCTTGGCGTAAGCGTGATATGCGAGTGAGTGTTGTTGTCATGCACCTTGCAAAACCATTCAAAAATGTCATTTAAATCTTGGTACATAACACAATTCTCTTTCCATTTGCTCCATTTTCCCACTGCTTCTGAATAACCTCCTTATCGGTTACGATGTTGTTTATTCGAGTCTTTTCAACGTAAAATTGTTTTATTCGAGTCTTTTCTACCTAAAATTGTTCGGCAAGTCCCCCCTTCACCTCATCCAATGTTGTCGAGTAGAATAACCGACTTTTTTTCTAAAATAATCGTCTCCGTTTACGTGATGACATGTTAATGTTTGGTAATGATTTATTCGGATGTTGCTAACTATGCGATTTAATTATGCAGACGAAATGCCTTCTTCGTAAAGGAAGCCATAACTGTGTCACGTGATTTTTCGGTCTTTGTCTGGTACCCTGTTTAGTTCAAGATTAATTTTGGACAATTACGTCCGGTTGTAATCGTCAATGTTGCCAACTACAAGACTGATAAAACAATTTTTCTGCATTTAAACAAAATGCCATGTGTTTTTAAAGGCAGTGATCTTGTCACGTGATTCATTAGTCGCAGTCTGGTACCCTAATGTTTTTACATTTCTTTACACTTAGTGATAGGAAGCCAAAACTTCTTCAATATGTACACAGATTTGACCTGAACAATAGCACTTCGCTGCTGTTAGGATTTGTAATCTTGACAATTATTGTCAGTAGTAATAGCCACTAATTATGAAAGTGAACAAGCTCAACATGTAACTAAGGGGAGCCGTAAAGGCTATCAAACCATTTTCCCGCTGACTTGTGTATTGTACATAAATACCTCCACTTCTCAGCTGTTACTGCAGTTCAATAGGCTAATTGTAGTCTTAACAATTATCAGAGTGACTAAACCGGACATCTCATGATAACACAACAGTAAGGCTAATCGGATTATGTGTACTTACCTTTTTGTATGGATTAAATTTGAGTCTTTCTCGGCTTTATGGAATAAATGTGGCTTCTCGTGAGGCGTAAATGATATAATATTAACCTTAGTGGTACATGTACTTTAGTCAACACCTCTTTCAGTAACGAAAACCTGACATCGGGAAACAGAAATCGGATTACTTAACACACGTTATGAATAAAATACTGGTTCTGGATACATATTACAAAATAAAATGCGGCCGCTTGTGAGGGGTAAATTTTTGCACTTATATGCTAGTTGCGTTAGCGGGGTGTCCTTTTGTGAGGGGTACTTTTGAATACAAACTCGTCTGTGCCGACGGATTCTGGCCGTAAGGAGCGGGTGGCTGCTGGTCAAGGGGCCGTTCAAGATGGGGACCACTGTATTATGCTTTTCCGGTACATTAAAAATAACAAATAAAGCAATGAATAGTTGTTTGCGATTTATATTAACATCTTTTTCATTCCACTCATCTTCAAAATGTGAGAATATTCTGAAAAGAAAGACTGCTGCATAAGAATAGCATAAGAGCTAATTTGTCGAACATATACCTAGATGTTATTTACTAATTTTCTAACTATAGCAACTGTAAATGACCCATTTCCAAGAAAACAGACAGGTTTCTTTAATTTTGAAACTATGTCTTGCAGATTTATTATATTGATATTCAAGTTAGGTAGCAGATCTGTCTGCAATTTTAAAGAAAACGGCGCCTGATATTAAGCGAACAGGCTCTTATGGTTTGACTTGTGGGTGAAACTTAGAGCAGATGAGCCTTTTTAAGTTTAAATCATGTCCAATCAGAAAAAGGCCAAAATCAACACCACTTCACAAATTTGTATAAAGGAATGCGCAAGTGATGCAAATGCAACACTTGGGTTGAGTACTTGCTTATGCAGATTTTGTGGACCTCATGATAGTTGGCAAAAGTTAGACATGTCGACTGGTTAAAGTGAGTGTTGAATATAAATAATTTTTCACTGTGTTTTGTTTTGGTATTTGGGTTGTAATTTACATGGAATTTGCCAATTTTTTTTACCTACAGATCCAGGTTAGTAGTAAAAATAAACACATATATTTATAGCTATGATTTTGTAGACTTGACGAAGTAGGGGCACTAATATTGGTACTAGTAATATATAGATTTACGTTTTGTGCTCAGAATATTCATTTTGCCTCTTATATTAGCATAAATTACGCTTATACCTCTCTCGGGGTTGACTAACAACATAGCTTCTTTGTTTTCTCTCTAGGACGTGGATGTAATGAGCCTTCTTGGTGAAGATGCATCTGACATATCCCAGATGACCAACACAACAACCAGCTCTGAGAGTTCCAATGTCTCCAGCATTCAGTATGGTCCAAGTGATTTCAAAGGTCAGATTTACACACCAAGCATTGGAAAGAAAACAGATGTATTTTTAAAAAGACAAGTATTTTTCAATGTGTTATCAAATGGGGATATGATTACACATTTGGATTCCTGTTTCTCTATTTCTAAACTTAGATGGCCTATAATGGTACATGTTTTTTTAATTAAAAGAGTCTTGAAATCTTCTTTTTTCTTTTAAAGTAACTTCATTGCAGAAATGATTACTCTAACAGTGGAAAAAACAAAATCCATTTTTAATTACCACCTTTAATTGAATGTATAATGTATGAGATTGAGATTTAAGGAAATACCTTTCAGCATAAACATGGATTCCCTCTTAATGTTTTTGTTATTAATCCAAGGATTCAAAATCTCAAACAGTTTGCATTAAAAGTTTGGTTATTTCTGTTTTTATCCTTTATTCATGGACAGATTTGACGTTTGCAAATGATAGTTTTGCTTGCTTTGTCAGACAAACCACTAAAGCCATCATGTTCTCAAAAGGGAAAGTGATCATTTTCTCGTCTTCTCAAGCACTTTGAAACCTTTTTTCTCCAGAGATGTCTCAGGTCACACAATGACTTGTTTTTCAGTGCACTTTTGCAGTGTTTTGTCTACCCATGTTTCATGCATCAAATACGCAGAATTTTCCGATTTGACACACAAAAGTCGTCGACGGTACATAAATTGATGCACGCCAATGTTATGTTTTTCTGATTAACACAAAACAAAGGTTTGGTCTAAAAATCATCACCGGTACGTAATTTGATGCACCCAACATTATGTTTTTGCTGATCAACACAGCAGTGTGGAGCCTGGAGCTGACCTTATGTGACCTGTAACTGTCACATCATTTGTAGCAACAGGATGTTAGAACCATAAATTACCACACACGAGAAAGCGGCGAGAAATAAATGCGTGATTTTACAGCGATTCTCACGAGAAACTATTATTTTATGCGCATCCTTGTCGCGCAAAGAAGCAACAATTTCCATTTGCTCATTTGTATGCCTTGCGTTGTTCCAAGATACTATCAGCGTTCAAATGAAAATGGTGTCCAAGGTAAAAAAATTAAAATAGATCCGAAACAAACGAAATTATCATTTGGACTGCGTTTTTACAACTGACCGTCGATAGAAGTATTGCTATCGAACCAGTGCAGCCTTCATCATCTAAAGATGAGGTAACGGTGACTCGTAAGATAAAAAATAATTTTGTGCAGCAATGATTGAAATCATATAGCTGGCTACGTTTTCAAAAAGACGTTAAGTCGAGTGAAGAATGTGACAGTGAAGACGCCTTTATGTTTTGCCATATATGTACAGGGGCTAAAATAAACCTCGATGGCCAAATGTGCAAAACAAACCAATAACTTTCAGAACAGTACACTGGGTAGGCATGCTGGGTTTTCTAAACACAAACTGCTGATTGAAGGTTCACAATACCAGGCAGATTTTAATGCAATTTTACAAACAAGATATAGCAACGAAAGTGCTACTTAAGTGTGTACATTGGCTGAGTGTTAAAGACATCCCTTTTTAAAATACAAATCTCTTCTTAATTTAATATACGACTTAACAGCTTAAGAATTTGATGCTATTGGCATTTTGAAGAATTCCGCCACTCAGTATGACTTGGCTACTACCTGTTCAGAGGTATTGGAGAGCCTATCAAACGTTGTTGAGGATAGTCTTATACGTGACCTGCAAAATTCGTCAATTGTGACATCAATGGCAGATGAAAGTACTGACATAGCCAACAATAAACGCCTTGTCATATATGCTCAGATTATTTCTGATGATATGAAACCATCAACAAAATTTTTAACAAATATAGAATGTTCAGATGCTTCTGGCAAAGGAATTGCCTTATTGGCTTTAGTCACATTATATAACTTAAACTAATATTATTGTTGTGTATTTAAACAATATAATTATTTTTTAAAAACTACTGAAGACTGATCTTAGGCTTGAATAGGACTCATAGGTTTGGATTTTGACTCAGTTGTTTGCCTTGATGAGTCAAATGACTTACATGAAGCCGTTTGTTGATAAAACACTGCTTTTGACATTTTACTTTTGACAATGATAAATTAATGGAGGTTTCAAAGTTATAATTGGTTTTAGAGTGAGAATCTTTCAGTTGGACTACATCAGTGACCGTGTGTCCTGTCTAAATTGATTTATGTTTGAGCTTTAGACTATTCAGCATTGTGCCATTGCAACAACCTGAGCAAGTTAATACTTTTGCATATATTACCATATACCTTCTTTGAGCCGCTCTTTCTACCACTGAAATATTTCCATACTTTTAGGTAAGATTTTATCAGCCATTTTGATGTGGCCACTATTCCAAACCCTTTTAATATCGTAGGTTATGTTTTATGCATTTAAACAGACCTGCCAGACTTTATAATTTTAACAGTGTACTGAAACAGAGCTTAAATTACACACTTATAGAACAACAGAAAAATTCTGAACATATGATTGTTGTGGTCAAATCTGGATATTAGCTTGTTCAGGATTGGTCTGGATCTGCACGGCCTTCCATCAGTCTGATTTTAAATCAGTTCTCCACTGTCCTAAGTGAAGATCTGACAGCGATTGCTGAGGAGTCATGTTCTGGTGACCAATGCTGTTACCATAAGTTCTAATTTTATTAGCCAATCAGATGAAGTCTAATATCTTTGTGTTCAAGAGACCGAGCAGTGTGGCTAAAGAGCATATCAATTTGATTCACTTTCAGATTTTTGAAAGCTGCATTTCCATTGGCTGATTCAAAGATCACCAGAACATTACTATGAGCTCACTGTCAGATCTTCATGTTGGAAGTGGAGATCGGATTTAAAGTCAGAATGGGCCTTTAATTAGATTTCAAGTTTGAGAGTGAGTTGCCAATGTAGACCGGTGGTTTGGGGGACCACTCCCGACAGGAAAACAGATTTTATTTTTAAAGCTATCCAGGTGTAAATTAAGAATAGCCAGGTAAATCATCCAGCTTCCAGCTGATAAGGACAGCCCCAGTTGGTGTTTTCACAATAGACTCCATGAAGTTTGTCAAGAAATCAGACAATTTACACAGTGGGTAGCACAGATACTTTAATGTACATGCAAATGCCCAAATAATAAAGTGTTTGCTTTTACATTACAGTATATCTTTGAGATGCTCAGCAAATGAAAACACATAACAGCAGAGGGGATAGTCTTTTCAACTGTTCAAACAATTGGCACAGAATTATATAAAACAATACTCAGATACTCCTTTGGAAAATAGCATCACACAGTTGCATTTATTGGACATGATTTGTTCATTGAAGTACTTCCCACAGCAGGAGAAATGTTTTGCTGCCATGACAATGACATCCGCCCCACAAACTTAGTCAAAAAGATTATTAAGATGGAAAAAAAAAAGACTTCTTTGTTTTGTGGTTTTTTTTTTTCGGAAACTGAACTGAAGGTCAGTGCAGCTGAAGTGTACTATACAGGATAATTTTTTTCTTAACTATTTGAATGCATCCTTTTGACACTGACAGTGGCAGTACATGTTATGGAAAAATATTGATTGTGAAGGTCTCTCTAGGTTGGCTGGTCTGTAAATGGAATATTGTAAATGTTTATGTAAAAAACATGAAATTATGTCTTTGCATTTGTAACTATGACATCCCTGCAAATCACTTCTGACATTAGTGTGACTTGAATACTATTTGGTATAATTAATGATTTCTGTGTGCAATATAGACTGTTTCACTGATGCTCTTGCTTTGTTTGTTTTCTTTAATTTAATTGATAGACCTAGTTATCACTTTTCTGGGGACATAGCAGTAGTTTTGTTGCAAACTGAATGTTAAAGTTATGTGTTGCAATTTGTTCTGCTGGGCAATTGTCTTTTGTGTTTTGTATTTTTAAAATTTATATTTTTAAAAATTTATTTTCATTTTTTTTGGCTTTATTGTTCCATGATTATGTATTCTTATTATCATAACAGAGTCATCAGTGATTCATGAGGAAATATTTTCGGACTTGAATAATCGAGTACGTGAGGAGACAGCAGTTAGTGTAGAGGATCAAGGTCAGATTCGATTCTCTGTGTGGGTCAGCTTTGCTGAGATCTACAATGAGCAGATTTTTGACCTGTTGGAGGCAATTCCCAAATCAAAGAAGGCTCGGAGAACCGTACTTAAATTGAGTGAAGACAAGAATGGAAGTCCATATGTTAAAGGTATTTATATACTGTTCATTTGTACCATCTCATCTGTCATGGAGGCATGTTTTTCTAGATTTGGGGGTCTTTTATGGAATTTTAGCAGAACTTTATGCATTCTGAACTCTATTGACAAAATTCTGGGAAATAAAAGTTGTATGCGATAAAAAAAAAAAATTAACTGGAGTCTTCTCAGTGGGGACAGATAGAGACAAAAGCACTTTGGCACTTTGACTGGCACATAGAATGTAGATTTTCATTGTCAAAAATAGTATGTACATGAAACCAGTGCTGTTAATACAAACACAAACCAAATCAAAACAAACTATTTTTGTTTATGTACATGTCATTTCATGGGAAGAAGCAATATGATTGTATAGGTTTGTTACTTTTAAGAAATATGTTCTGTTATGGACAATTTACGTAGGTTCCACAAAATTTATGCTAGGATTTCTGATTTCTGATTAACATGCTCAGGGGTTGGCATCTTTGGTTTCACTTTAGAGTTTCATTTTTTTTCCCCTTCAGATCACTAACTTACATAGTGGATAGTGATCCAAAACAGGAGGTAGTCTGGTGTAGTTTAACAATATAGGTAGAATTTACGAAATATTAGAGCAGTCTCATGGGCATGAGGGTGCTTGGAAAGATAGGGTTGAATAACATTATTGTCATTTGGATCTACCTTTTGTATTCCATCTTAAACTTAAATAAAATATACTGTTTGTGTCTGTATACATAAATATTAAGTCACAGGTGAAGTGTAGGCAGTGATTCCTGCTGAATATACAGAACAAAAAATTACTAGCTACTGGTTTCATTTGAAGTTCCAGCTTCAGAG
This sequence comes from Megalonaias nervosa, assembly GCA_016617855.1. NCBI lineage: Eukaryota > Metazoa > Mollusca > Bivalvia > Unionida > Unionidae > Megalonaias > Megalonaias nervosa. The sequence goes on from JAECUM010005697.1 coordinate 16,386, forward strand.
GTGTGTTCACCTCCATTCTGAGAAAAAATGACAGCTCTGGTAATTTTCGTCATATTCACCATCTCTGTCTTGAATTACTTCATATTGAGCAATGCATTTTTGTATATACTGACTGGAAGTAAATTTGGTCAGTCATATCCATTTGTTTGTTTATTAGTGTTCCTGTATTTGTCACTCACTATCATCAGTATACTTTGTCATAGTCCATAATTGTTTCTTCTGATATCATAAGAGTATATTTGTGTTAATTTTATCCCCATCTTTTCAAAATACATATGCAGAAAAATTTTTGTAGATGTATGATCCAGGATTCCAAATTTGTAAAAAGAAATCCTCGTATGTTCTTAATATTTATTTTAGAGAATTACATTTTTCTTTGCCGTTTAATTTTGCTGTCTCATCCTGAAAGGTCTGAAGCAGGTTCATGTGGAATCAGCAGATGAGGCGTACAAGCTCCTGGTGATTGGACAGAGAAATTTGCGGACAGCTTGTACAAAATTAAATCACAATTCCTCGAGAAGGTTGGTAAACCAGTCCTAGGCTGGCATGAACATTTCCCAAGCATTCGCAAAATTTTGCTCTAGAAAAAAATTGACGTATTTGGTGTTTTGGCATAATAGAGAGAGGATTGCAGGACTGGGTTTTCAGTTGTGGATCTTATTCTTTGGTGTTTTCTTTAATAATTCAGAACATTCCATAAAATTGAACGTAGTTGGGAGAGATTTTAGAGCAAAACATTTTAAGGGCAAGTTATAAATGGGATACATGGTGCACCAGAAAGTAGCTGGTTACTTTGACAGATGTAGGCAGGTAAATTGCCCAGCTATTTGCGCTTGGGAAATGCTCTATAATTCCCCTTTATACTTATCAGTATTTGATTGCAAGCTAAATGGTTTTGTTTTGCATGAGTATTTGATTGCAAGCTAAATGGTTTAGTTTTGCATGAATCTTGCAAACATTTAGGTCCTTGTCATATCTTGTTATTTCCATATTTTACTTAACCAGTTTTCAAGAAAAGTGATTTTGTGCAGATTGCAATTTTAAAAGAATTTTTTTGTACAGACATTTACTCTGCATATTTAAAGACTCAGTAATAAAAGCATTTTTTTGTTTTCAATTACAGACACTTGGTTGAAGAAAGTCAGTTCAGTTTTTAACAAACAAAAAGAGCTTGATTGTGCTAATCATTTTATAACAAGAAGTGTCAACATACTGAAATACATTTTTACCAATCCAGTGATAAGTCCACCTTGTGAACTTACAAGAAATATGAATAGCAGAGTATTCATTTACTCTATGTACCCACATATCAATCAAACCCAACTGCAAATAATATGGAGACTGATCTCTCATTGCGAAATGCGCTGGTCAGTTAGGGTCTTTGTTCTTCTGATTACTCCTAAAAAACTGCATTTGCACATTGGCAGATCTGGGTTTGTGCAGTTTGCAGTTGGACTTTACATAAGCGAGTTTCTACAGTATTTTTTTCAGATTGACTTAAAAAAGCTTTTCATGTACTCAGCTTATGAAAAAATTTGCAAACATTTAGCATAAAGTTCTTACCATATTGCTCCTGCTGTAAGCACAATCCATGTTTAATAACGATGCAGTTGGTAAATGTAAGCTTTGCTATCTGGACAAGTTTCTATTTTCTTTGTACATTTGAAATGATTGTCCTTACCAACTGTGAGAACATTAACACAGTCGATTCATATAATCACACCCTACATTAGGTTTGATGGTTTCTAAAAGACATGATTACCATCATGATGATTAAAACTCCAGTATCATAAGTTTGTGTTTTGTAGTGTTTATAGAATATACCCCACCATACTTGTTAGAAGCGTAATTCCAATCCAAGGAGTAGATACCCAGTTTCTTAAATCCTTATCAAGAACTCTGGAATATCTTTGATAATAAGCCACACACACACACACACACTTATTTTGGACTCTAAATTTTGGTCATAACCTTCCTTCCTTCTGTTAACCCAACCATCCTTTTGTTCCCCACAATAGCACATTTAATTCTTGTTGGATTTCAACCACAGTTGGTATATGGTCTGATATTGATGAGACATGTTTTTGACTCAGTGTTCCGCATCATTGTTAACCCCGAATTATCATACCCACCCACTCTTCTTTGTTGATTATCAGACACTCATTTTCCTTTCTGCACAATGACTTATTAAGTACAAATGGCTTTCAATCAAATTTTGGCATGTATCATGATTTTCATAAAGCCTTGGCTGAGTTTAATGTGTATACATTCAGTGTAGTTATAGCCCCTTATTGTTAGACCAACACACATTCTTTTTTGTTTCAGGACAATAACTCGCTTAGTTTCTATTAAATTTCAGTCAGTTTGGTATGCAACTTGATTGTTATGAGTCTGCGTTTGATTGGCAGTATTCTTTATCATTTAGAGCAGTTATAGCCTTAGTTTATAAGACCCACCCACTATTTGTCTGCACAGTATCTTGTATTAATAGATATAATATTACTAATATTATTGGATTTAAACTAAATTATCTAGACAGCTTTGAGATTGATGATGCCATTTCTGAGTTTGTCGGCATTCACATGACATCATATTTTAATGAAGTTATAACTTCTATTTGGGTGATACACTCAAGTTTGTATCTGCACAGGAATGCCATTATAATTTCATTCAAACTTGGTTGCAGCTAGGCAAAAAAATGTGTTTACTATTGCACTGGTTTAAATAAATTTAGTGGGCAGCTTCATATTGAGACTGGTCGAATTTCGTTGTCAGCGTCTCTTAGATACATTATCAGCATGTGACATCACAATTATGTATGCCTGATTAGACCTCATCTGTGTTCCTTTTTCAGTGTTGACATCATTAAAAGTAGTCTTCTTTTACAAATGTGCCATAATTCATTTAGCAAATCAGTGTTGTCACCTAGCTCTTGCTATTAAACTACACTGCACTGCTTCCAAATAAAAGCAGGGACATAACTTACTTGGAATTTGCTTGTTTACAAACGTATTGTGCTGGCCCCCTGGTCTTACCATGAGAGAAATATCATAATCTTTATTATATTATATTTTCTTGCTGAACAAGCTTTTGACTTTGATCAGTCTTTTATTCTCTTCTAGCCACTGTATATATAACATCAAGGTCCTTCGAGTTGTGGACAAGGGAGCACCACATGTGGCACGAGTAAGCATGTAAGTTTACAGAGTATTACATTTATGTTGTAGTAGTAATTCAGATCAAATTATTGAAAATCTGAGCTCTTGTGACCATAAAACTTAAACTTTGCTAAAACCTAGAAATGTTATACTGTTGTTTAATTTTACAGTAATGGCAATATGAACTTTATCCAGTGTTAGCATATCTTCCAGAGCTTGAATCTTAAGCAGAATGTGTGTTAATTAGAGATTTGAGTAACAATAATGGAATTCATTATATGCTCTTATGTACGATGGAGAAATCCAACCCAGGATCAGAGTCTGCTGAGGTCTTGACAATCGATTTTGATCCCAGTGGTGGGATTTTCTTATCCTATACTTAGACATACAACTAATCATTTTTCTCGCAATTTTGGCCAAAAAGATGGTGGATGATCAGCATGGATATACAAATAGATACAATAGTATTGTCACAGATTTGTTCATTATTAGAAAGAGCATTACGAGTTTAGCTGAAAATAAAAATCATAAATCAAGGGCTTTTATGGATAAATGCCAGCAAAACTTATCTTTCAATGGAAAATATATAGATGATAGGCACAATGATACCAAATTAGTGTCACCAGTTGCATTCCTGTGGGATAGATGCATCTTTCATTGTACATGAAAACACTATCACACATATTTGCGAATGAGAGAAAAAAAGTGATGAAATAAGTCTGAAATCTCTCGGATCTTAACTGCATGAAAACTTTGTTTATTTCATTGTCATTCTGGCACAGGAATAATAGCTCTACACATTATTTTAATAGTAGTAATACATTATTACTTTGCTGTCTCTTTTCCTGGTGCTAGGCAAAGTCCAAGGTGAATTTCTTACTGCAGTTAGTAATTGGAACAAAGAAACCCAACACAATCTCACTTTGATCATTCTGAATATTGGACTTTGTGTGGGTATTGTTTGTATCTAAGTACTTTACAGTTTTCTGAATATTGGACTTTGTGTGGGTACCATGTGTCTCAAAGTACTTCAGTTTTCAGAATATTGGACTTTGTGTGGGTATTGTGTGTCCCAAAGTACATTACTGTTTTCTGAATATTGAACTTTGTGCAGGTATCATGTGTCTCAAAGTACTTTACAGTTTTCTGAATTCACAGTGGGGTTTGTTTATTTGTTTTTTTAATGCATAATTGCTGTTAATTGTGTATGTCTTCTAATTGTATTTTGATATTTAATCTCCAGTCCTGGATTAACTTTCCTGCATTTGGGTCCCTGTTGTTCATTTTGATGGTGTTAGTGGAGCAGTACTTTATATTAAATGCCCTCGATACTAACTGGTGTCAAGGTAAGTATCATGCACTATACATTTGTTTCAGTTTTATTTTAGCTTTTCAGCATGCCAGAGTTAGTAAATACAACTTTAAGAAGGCTGCTTGTGCCACTCACCCTACCTGGTTGGTTTCTGTGTGAACAGATGTCCTTGCTATGCTCTATAGCACTTCAGCTTAAAAATGCTGCTCTTATAGAAGCAGAAAGAAGCGACCTTTTTCTTTCTATTCTTCACAGCAGGACCCCAACTGTTCCCAGGATTAGTCATTTGCATTTCCTGGCTAGGGAAGTTCTCAGCTCCTGTAAGGAATGGATCTGTGGCATCTTACAATGCACTGACACTTCTAGGTGGTAGAAAGTTGACAGATCCTATTAGGGAGGGGTCAGTGGCACTTCCTGGTGTAGGAAAGTTGCCAGCACCTGTGTGTGAGTCTAGTCTTCCTAGCATAAGTAAAGAGCAGTCTTTTATTTTGCTAGGGTAGGTCTTCATTCAGGTTGAGTTCTTTTTCCTGAATAGCAACTCCTCAACAGGTCGCCACAAGAAAAGACTCTCCCACTTTTACTGGAGAATGGGATATTGCAGAGATGTTTCCAGGGCATACAAATGGAAAGATCATGCAAACATTTTACACATTTGTTCACTTGGAAGGCAGAACTTCCACAAATTCATAGCTGAGAATATAAAAATGCGCTAAGTGCAGTATATAAATTTTTATCTAACTGTTAAGATCAATGGAAGAATTTTTAAAAATAAGGTTGTTTATTATATACTTTTTAAACAGTCCCATTATTTTAAAATTGTGACTGGTCAATATTGAGTGGTATTGACCATAGTTTAGTGAAATTATTCACCACTTCCTTTTGTGGTAAATGTCTGCATTCAATGTGCGTCTGACAGGTTATGATTATGTAAAATGGGGATTGAAATCCTGACTACACAAAAAATCTGATGGCCATTCCTTTCTGCCTGATACAAGTTGCTGCAGAATCATTAGACTGAGCCCTCTTCCAAAGAAAAATATCTATCATCCAAACTAAATAAAGTAAATTTGAATACATCCAAATACTTAAATTGCAAAGAGAAAAGATAAATATGGCAGGGTTCCCGTGCAGGTCTGGAATTCTGGGAAAAAAAAGTCTTAAATTTGAAAATTGATTTTCCAGGCCTTGAAAAGGTCTGGAAAAATTACAAAATGACTTAAAAGTCTGGAAAAAGTCTTAAATTTTCGTTGTTCCCATTCACATGACGCTATTAACACTCCCTTCACTAAGTTTAATTGTCATATTTGGTCTTGTACAAGACATTCTGTCATAGTTCGAACCATGCATCGAGGAAGTTTTACAAAATGCATGTTTAAAATACGGGCTACCTAGACAATCCTAAAGGCAGAATCCTTTCGCGGTTCATATTAGATGCTTCAGTTCGGCAAATAGGCCTACTGGCTGATGATAGGGATGGCAGTTTATTTTAAAGCTATGAATTACATAAAATTATTGGAGCCAGAAAAGTGTTTAAAGTGAGGACTTTAGCTGATTCAGCTTGACTGAAACTGAGCTTTGAACTGAGTGTGTCATGCATGTATCAAAACCGGAACATTTTGAAAGCTCAAAAATATATTACACTGCAAATGTATGTCAACTGTTTGACCAAAATCGACACACCATATAGCAAATTCATAACTTTCAAACACTAGATATGTAATTTAATATGTTTGATCACCAGGATTAGAGGTGTAAATTTCTGGACTATTCATTCGGCGATTGTTAGGAAATCTTGGTCTTATTCTTGAGGAGTGTTTTAATGTATTGCCTGGATATTTTATTTACTACTCAGTTTTCCGGTAGAGGAACGAGTGCAATTTAAACAATGAATAATAACACAGATTTATATTCTTTGATTCACATGATTTTTTTTTTTGAAGTAAATCAGTGCAAGGTGAATTCTAATGTACAATCGGGGAAGATTTACCACCAGATTATCCTAGATAGGAATAACATGGCGATATATGTTTTCACTGTCTTCTGAATTCACTTGAAGAAATGCAGGGATATCACAGATTTATTTAATTTAGTGTACTATAAAGAGTGTTTATATTTTTAACATGTTCGCAAATTCCCAAAGTCTGGAAAATTGTGATTTCAATTTTTAACCAGCTTTTGGCGTGGTATCTTAAGGTTTATGAGTGGAAAAAGAAAACAAAAACACAAATATGTAATAATGAGGGTAAATCCAAAAATGTTTACAGTTCTCCTTGAAAATACATAATTCAAAATACCTTGAGCATAGCTACATATAACCTTATAAGGGTTCAGATCAATTTCATAAATAATCTAAAAATAAAATTATGGAGCAAATATATTTATTTGATCAAAATACTACTAGAGCTTACGTTAGTAAAAAAGTCTTATTTTGGAGCTAAAGTATCGAAAAGACATTACCCATGAGCAGTGAAAAAAATGTGCATAATAAACATAAGGAACAGTTTCCAAACTTGTTCCAGCTGGCTAAACTAGCTATGTATGTGCTCCATCAGCAGAGGTATCTCAGCATTGAACAATATTCATACACAGGTGAGGAAGAGTTTAAGCTTAGAAAAACCAACAGATTAATGCGTATACAACTAGAGGTAACATCTTTTAAAGATTTTGATTTCATTAGGACTCGAACAGAGTGTAGCTGGAAGAAAGATAGATATTGTAGTGTTAAGTATATAGTGAACTATGGCCATTTCGACCTCTCTCTCCTTTTTGTTCCTCTCTTCCACACCTCCCATTTTCGTAACATTTGGGTAAACCAACCAACACCAACCCCCCATTTAGATAAAATCCAGGCAGCATTTCTGAAGTGAAAGCACTGCAGTTACAGCTGGAGAAGAAAGTATAGAACCTAAAGGGCAATGGTTAACATCTGGGTTACAATGACTTTCTTTTTAAATATCATTTCCCTTTCATATTACACTTATTTATTTCTGTATTGGTTTTGTGTTTGTTTCTTGTATTTAAATTAGTAGCTGAAGCAGAACACTTAATACCATGAGTAGTCACTGAATGCTGGTCATTGACTTTCAGCTCTCCTGATCTGTATTAGCCCTGTTTCATGGATTATTTCATTAATTAAGTTTTGTGTTGTGCTAGTGAGTGTTAATTTTAACTTCGTTGGATTTTATTTGATTTGACTTTCTTGGACCGATATTTTTGTGTGCTTGTGTGAACCTGATATTTAAAGAATACCTGGACATTGTGTTTATAACCCTTTGTGGGAAGAAGCTGATGACTTCAAAACCTGGATAGGGTCTTCCAAACGTAAGTCTAAAGCATCATGTCAGCTGTGCAGGTCATTAAAACCTGGATAGGGCCTTCTAAACTTAAGTCTAAAGCATCATGTCATCTGTGCGGGTCAAGAAACTTGTCACATTATTAGGTCTGGAAATTTTTATTTTTTGGTCTGGAAAAGGTCTTAAATCTTTTTCTAAATTTGTGGAAATAGTGGAATTGGGTGGCTAATGGTGGCTATTTGCTGCTGTTAGTATGAGAGTCCAGTGCTCAAAGAAATTTTTTTTAGACACAGGCCCTGAGCTGGTGACTTAAATGAACTCACAAGCCAGGGCTCCAATTTCCACATGCCCAAAATTTCCTCTTTTTTAATATTGTCACACAATGGTGCAATAGCTACAATTCGAATATAAAATATAAATTCAGTAGGGTTTAAAGGGATTTGAAGGTAACGCAAGTGTCATTAGTGTTTATTGTTTTGCTGGCGTGCTTCACAGAGTAAAACTCCATCAATCAAGAGTTCTGAAATTTACTTTTGTTGGGCTTTGCTGATAGCTGATTGCTTCCTATATCAGCTTTTAAAATGAATTGCACTTGAACACCATTCTGACAACCAATATGATTTTGCTTTGCATTCTGTATATGCAGTAAAATCCAACTTCAAAGAAACGCAGCTGCTGTTCACAAACTTGTCAAAAATATAATACATATGGCTTAAAAATTCTCATTCAAGGCAGTAATGTATAACAACTTTTGTTCTTGTACACGCATTTAGCATCTCTTTGAGTTACCTATAATGTGTTGTTCCACTTCCTGATCCTACCTATGCCAATTAGCTCAATGGGCTCACCCACTGCAGCCTTCAAATACATCTCACTAGCTGTTGTCAGCCAATTCAGTAATATGTCAAATGGGGTGTTTAATACCTGATCTTATTGCCTTTAATTGCCACTATCTAAACTGCCCAAGGGATAGTTTTATATCAGCTCTAATCATTACTTTTTACTGTTAATACATGCTACATGTAACAGGCATACAATGAAAATGGTGGTTTTTTTGTTTTATTTGTTTTTTATATTTTATTTTTTTTTGAAGATTACTGAAATTTGTTTTTTCTTGAAACACAACCATATATGGGGATTTGGGAGTACAAAATCGTATTTTTAGCTTGATACATATTGCTTCAATCTGATTAAAATCAATTTCAGCCAATTCAGTAGTATGTGAAATGTGATGGTTTATACCTGACCTCATTGCCTTTAATTGCTGCTATTTAAACTGCCCAAGGGATAGTTTTATATCATGGCTGTTCCATTAAAATAGCAACCCCAGCTGATTTTTCATTGTCATTTAATTGCTTTAAAACTTTGTTAAATGATAGATCTCATCTCAAACAGCATAGAACAGTTTAAATTTTGAAAATATCTCTACTAGAAGTAAACATATGACATTTTAATGTTGCAAATTTTCCATCAATTTGCCCACCTTTTCCCTTATAATAATATTTGTCACACTCATTTCAACTTTAACTTGCAGATTCTGTAGCTCTTGGTTTTTTTGGCTAAAATATGCTTAAGTTTATCATTGTTAGGACTTTCCCCAGTCATTATTTGCTGCTGTGGTTTCTTTGCCTTCGTTTTATAATAGCTTGCAGACTTTTGGGCACTAGGTGTATGTTCTCTGCACTGTCAATTATCAGCTTTTTTTATTTAGCACATCTAGTTTGTTTTTTTTCTTCAAAATTACATTCTCAAGTGCAAGCTGTTCATTTTCTTTTTTCACATTTTGGAGATTCTCAATGATTTTTGTAAGTCCTCGCACGTGAGTTGTAGATTCTCATAATGCTTGTCGTGTAATTCTAGCCTTTTCATCACACTTGTTTACATTTCTCACACCAAATGCCCAACCTTTCCATGGCTTTCACTTCATTTTTGTAATTTTCAAACTCATTCATCAGTTTGTTTAAAGTCTTCTTCTTTTTATTCAGTTCATAGTCATACACATTCAGAGTCTTTTTCTGGGTTTTATCTAAATTATCAATGTCAGCTGAAGTTCCATCATAATTTACAGAACAGTTGTCTGCCTGAAGAGAGTAGTGTCCAATTCTGCTTTCTGTTGATTTAAGTTTTTCCGTTTGTTCACTTATTTCATTTCCCATCTCTAGTTCTTGTGGACATGGCTTTGAATGTATGCTTTCCTCAAATACTGATTGAACATTATTTGAGGAATCATTGATTGCTACTTGAGCTTGATTTGTCAATGTCAGGGTTGCTGTTGATTCAAACAATGATTCTAAGAGGTGAGATACACTTTTGAAGCCTGCAACTTTTTTCTTGTGACCTAAGTGTTCACACAGTCTGGAGATATTTGTTGCCAAAGATATTTGATTTACTGTATTAAATCTTGGGTCCAGCATTAAAATGACATTTGGAAGTTCACTGGCAGCTCTGTGTGACCTCTCAAGGAAAGTTTTAATTTCTAGTACAACTCCATTTTGAAGACGTGAGATAGGTTTTTGTTCATAGATGTGGTTTAATATTTTTTCTTTAGTCAGGTCATATTTCTGGCAGAAGGGGCCAGGATAATCCATTCTGCAGGTCAAATGGACCACAAGGCAAGAACAGCTTATAATATCTGCATTACCAGAAATGCTTCCATCAATCTACAAACAGAGGACCAATTATTTGGACTGTATAAATAGTATTTTTTTTAAACGTTTATTGTATTTTAAAAAAATTAATTAAAAAAATAGTTCTCTTTCTCTCTCTCTCTGTGCAACTGACTTGAATGACAAAACTAAATTCAATGTTAACAGCAATTTCTTATGGTTAAGAAGAATGGTTGTCTTGACAAATTCTCAAAAGACGATCACTTTTAAAACATAAGAATAAATGCTAAAACTTAATTTAGAACACTGTATTTGTTAGCCATAAGTCCTAGACACTATATTATGGACATTTACTAATCGATATGGCATTAAACTACTGGTTACAAACGTTTGTTTACTAACATTGTAAAATATTCAAGATGGCGTCCATAGTATATGCTCAGCGAAGTACAAAAACTCAAAAGTTTCTTACCTTTAAGCAAAATCCGGCACACTAAATCTCCTTTGTGACAGATGTTTTATACATGAAATTAAAGCTGAGGACATGTACAATCTAATGACGTGTGAATAATGTTTATAAACTTTGAGGATCGCGTCCGATTGGCACCTGAATTTGCATCAAATATCTTCAGCATGGCTTGTGATATTTTAATTCAAATTCCACACTAACCATCATTCATTTTTCTGATTGGCTGGAAATTTTCATGAATATTCAGTCATTAACCCAGTCCTATAATTTTCCAAATGAACTTCACATATTGCTTGTGCAGGAAGCATAAATTACCTGTAATTTACTTTTCAACCTGCGATAAAGTGTAAATCCAAATAAATAACACTAACAAGTAATACATATTTAGAAAGATAATGTTATTGGCTTTTATTTCATAGATATTTTATAGCAATCTTAAATGCAGAGATTTACTAACATATGGAAAAATTGCAGTGACCATGTAAAACTGACAATTATATGGGATATATTCCCTTCACTGGGGTTGCTAATTAAAACATACATGGGACCCAGTGAAGGCACTTTCAAAATGGGGTACTCACCCGTAGATGCAATTTAGAATTTTCTTATCATTTTAATATGAATTCTGTGAAATTGAAGTACCCTGGCATATATTTGTCAAAAACTGCCTTCCATGGGTACCATGTATGTTTAAATGGAACAGCCCTCAGCTCCAATCATGACTGTTTACCGATTACACACGCTACATGTAATGGGCATATACTGAAAGTCGTGTTTTGGGGTGGGGGAATGTTTTATTTAGTTTTTTTCATTGCTTTTGTTTTGAAGATTACTAAAATTGTTTTTTCTTGAAACACAAATGAGTCATGGGGTTTGGGAGTATAAAATCATATTTTTAGCATGACACACTATGCTTAAAATCAGATCTCAATTTCACGTAGAACAGTGGTGATCTGATTTAGATTGCGTTGTATTCTGGCAGGTGTGTCAGCATCTTGAAAATGCATTTACACATTTCATCAGCATGATCAAAGTTTCCTCAGGCAAATTTTAAAAAAATCGACCGGCCTGTTGGGCAACTCACTTAGAATACAGGACAGGCCCAATCTAAAATTTGAGGGGCCATGGGCATCAGGCTATCAGATTTTTTGAGCACTCGAGTCAAGTTGACCTGTGATACATTGTATTAATCAACAACTTCTTTTACATAAACTGTGCACTTTTGTCCACTATTGACAGCATTGTTTTCTCTTGACCTGGAAATTTGAAGCAACACAAGTGACTCCAAAATGAATCTATATCTTTATTTTCAGGTATTATTCAAGACTGTTAGGCCACAATACCCTTGCAATAATCCTGATGCAAATTTCAGATTTAATGGCTACCATGACAGCAACATGGAATAAGGGCAATCACAACTGCCACCTTAGATGGAATGATTCTTTCTCAGTTTTTCATAATTGTATCTTCAGTTTTCATTGATATATTGCATAATTTGTTTTCGTTATATCAATATTTCATTGTGTTCTTTTGACAAGATTATATTCCATCCACTTGAACAAACTTAGGTTTGTTTACTATTGAATAAGAATCACTCCATGTACATGCACACGTCCATAGCAGGAAGGTATAGTGTATTGCTGCACATTGCTCAGGTTTTATTCATACTATCAAAGATGTGTAATCTGCTGAAGAAAATCTTGAAATACCCATTATTTCAATTGTGGTATTCCTATAACATAACAGAACAAATAATGTTTGTTTTTAAATACACAATAAAATGGTTATTGACTGAATATTAAAAATACTGGGTCACACTGGTGTTTCCAAGGTGTTGATATCGTTTCGAACCCATGTCTGTATCTGTGCCAAGACTCTAGAAGTAATGGAACTCAAGACTCGTATGCTGGTTACCAAAACCATCCATACCAACCTTTTTGTAGTGGTCTTCAACCTGTTGAAGGAGAAATCTATCACCTGTTTTGCAGAGACTATTGGAGACAGTCACTAGACCCATGCTTTTAATGTTAATGGTACTTCCTGCAGAGCTTCTTCTCCTCTGTTGGGATTCTGGCTTGGATGCTCAAAGGTCTTACTGGAACACAGCAAGAACCTTTTCAGGGCAGCACTTCTTGATGCAGAGATATTGTTTAGGCAGTTGTATCTCCACAGTGATCTCCCAAGATCAGGTGATCAGTAGAAGACCTAGCCAAACAGGTAAAGAAGAAGAATACCCATGTTGAGAAGTCGTGTTTCTCCTCTTCCCTGCACTGGTGCTACAACATACATACTCTACCTGCGCATATGTCCTTTCAGTCTTGTTCTGAGTTAAAGGATATTTTCCAAGATTTAAGTGTCTTGGACATCAGACTGGGATCATGTTGTTTTTGTTCTAAGACCTCCAGCTACTTTTTTGGAGGAGGGAATTTACCTTGGATTGGGGACTGGTGTCAGGAATAGTGATAGCAATGTAATAATAGCAGGTAAGTATTATATAACCAAAATTAGTTTTACACCCAATTATTAAATCTTTACTTTAATTATAGGCATGCTGTAGCTGTAATAGAAGAGCTGTTTTTAAAATTTGTTCAGGGAAAAGATGTCTTCAGATTTTATAGAAAATTAAACCATGTATATATGATTTTTTTTTTTACGGTTTGTCATCGATTTTACAACTGAAATTTCTAACATGATAACATCAAATTTTACTTTTTTACAAATGTTAATATTTTTGGGGCAGGTTATCGTTCTGTGACCTGGCAGGATCTGAAAGATACTCCAAGACCCAGAACAATGGTGAAAGACTTAGAGAAGCTGGTAACATCAACACTTCATTGATGACGCTTGGGAGGTGTATCGAGACTTTACGATACAATCAGACCCATAAGTAAGTTCCCTTTTCATGGAAAAATATTTTCTTTGTGAACTAAAATGAATTAATAAATGAAAATTGACAATATTGTAATAAGTTTCATCTGTCCATCAGTTAGTATTTAGCTTCTAAGAATCTTAGTTAAAATTTAATAAACAGATTACTTGTCTATATTCACACATGATTTTTCTCCATTTTAAAGTTGAATTTCAGTATTCTCCTTACAAGAAAAATCAGATTCTCGATGTCCATTTTTATGTCATGTCCCATCCATTTCTTTTTATCAAAAAAAGATGGTCCATCTGGTCTCATTCTGCAACATGTTCGTTGTAAAGAGTATTCTGATTGGTCAAAAGTTTCTACTCATCCAATGAATCTTCGAGTAATGGAAACAGATGGAAATGGAAAGAGTGAAGCAATGCATGGTGTATGGAGTTTTTGAGAGAGAACAGGACGTCCAAAAGTTTGGATGAGGGTTTGAAAAATGTGTGGAAATGGGAATGGCTTGAGCAGAAGTGCGACTGAAAACTGAACACTGAAGGACTAGCATTTTGTGATCTTTGCAAGAAAGATTCAAATTAGCTAATCGTGGCTTTTAGATATTGGATCAGCAGCTAGCTACGATGTCGCAGTTTCAGTGCGATAGTAGTAGGGGTACTAATATTAGTATTTAAGCAGCAACCAGCACATCTAGAAGAAGATGCATACAGAGAAATTGAGTATCAAAAGCACAAATTACAGCCAATACATGGAGGTGTTTGAAATGGGAAAAAAACATGTTGAGAAAACAAAGATTGAACACTGAGCCATAAATGTCAGTGATGACAAAAAAGAAAGCAAAAGAAATTTTTTTCAAGGTTGTAAAAAGAGCAGTATCAACAGATGTGTCCAGTGGTGGAAGAGACAAGTGAATTTATGTGATTATTTATGTATAGTTGATGTATTTTGGTGTTTATTTAACAGATTTGTTCTGAAAAGAGGAAGAGCGTATTATTATATTTGCAGCAAAAATTGAGAAATTATTTTGACTGAATTACTGTGAACTCTGACAGTCAATGAAATAACTTTAGCACATATATTATTGGAGAAGAATTTGATGTGACAATGATTCTAGTGAGATAGTTCAAGTGAATTTGAAATTTTAGTATGTTTGTTAATTTTTCAAATGGTATATTGTTATATGTTATGATAATAAGGTCTACCTGGAGCAGTTTTTTTATGATTATAAAATGCAGTTTTGGACCCCAGATTGGGGGCACTAGGCCCCCAATACCCACCTTCCGATTTTTTCAGTTTTTATATGGAGGACCAAGATCATGTCCGTATATTAATATATTCAGTTTTAATGTCTATTCTAGGATGCACAATTGTGGGATTTATGCAGATTTTTAAAGCACAAGAAATCAATCAAATATGCAAAAATCATGCTTTTTGTTTTCAAACCCTACCTTTATATTTTGTTTAAATGAAAGGGGAAATTAACTTTTAAAATTTTCAGTTCTTAAATAGACTCTAGAGTTGATAACTAGCACAATTTTACAGGAGTATATTTGATGGCTTCAGTCAGCCAATATTTTACATGCCAAATACCTGTATGATCAAGCATTGCTTTTATTTTGTAATATTATTGATATTGGACCCAGATTGAGTTGTCAATGGGACATTTTATGTGCCTCTATTCCCTTATAATGATTAGGATATGAGGATTTGTAAAATTTTAGGTGACACTGGCAGTTTGGGTTGGGAGAATGTCCCCAATGCATGCTCAGGGAGCAACAGTGCAGTACGAAGAAAGGTCACCCAGCATTACCAATCAGTATTCCTATGAAGGTCTTATATAAACACCTAAAAATTACAACAAAATCTTTTAAAATTTGACAAAAATTTTAGAGGAGGCCACTAAGAAGTGTGATCCAATATAAACTAGATTGAATGTTGCGCTCTGATGTCACAATGACAGCGCTGCTTACACTAGAGAAATTTAACCACGTCCAGCACTTGTAATGTTTAGATTCAGTGTCTGTTTTTCTTGATCCAATTTAGTGTCGAACTGCCATTGTTAAAGTTCACAGTGATCCGTCATTTTCTTTTGGAAGTTTTGTTAAGACAGCTAAGATGCAAACCATTTAACAATTGATCTTGAATAGAGCTTGGTAAAATCATATTTGTATTAAATTTTAGAACAAGATATAACATTTTATTAGTCAGTATTTATGCCTATGTAGCAAAATTGACTTAGTAATTAGCTAGTAGTAGATCAAATAACATGGAACCTAATCTTCCAGCGCATCATGCAGTGACAGATCAGGATCTCTGTTTTCTGCAGTTGGACTTGACTTAAAAGCGAGTATATACAGTATTTCAAAGCTCTACCATTAATGAAAAGCTTGTTTCCTAAACCCCATGATTGGTTTTGTTCGTACTTGCAAAAACAATCCAATCTGTGACACAATTATTTGCCCTTTTGACCATGGAGACAAGTTTGCAAAGTTTGAAACAGTTCTTTGAACATTTGCAGTCACTGGCCTTGTTTGTGCACAGAATTCATGTAGTACATGTTGCACAATTATTTCTGAGGCTCTAATGCAATGAAGCCTTCATCTAACTTGACCGTTTATATAAAAAATAGAACACTAATTAGTTTTCTGCATATTTGCCCTTTTCTTTTTTTCAGAGAGAATAAGATTATTCCTTTTAGGGATAGTAAGCTAACACGATTGTTCCAGAACTTTTTCAATGGAACCGGAAGGGCAGCCATGATTATCAATATAAGCCAGTGTGCTTCCTTGTTTGATGAAACAATACATGTGTTAAAATTCTCAGCAATAGCAACTAAGGTAGGTGACATAGACTAAAGGATTTTTGTCATTTTAGGTCTACTGGTCATAAACCAGAAGAGCTTATGGGATGGTCTGTTGTCAATTGTCTGTTGAACATCTGTTCACTGTTTTCACAAGTCTGACATCCACAGCATCTAATTTGAAAATCTTGTTATTGCTGAAGAATATTAGAAATGGTTAAATGCTCAGCAGTTTAAAGGAAGAAATGGTCTACTACTGAATTCCTTGAAATTAAGTTTGGTCATCTGTCCCTGTTAATGTATTCTGCACCAGAACTAATGTTGGGGATGGTGGGGAGAGGGTTCATGGGCACATAATCGAGTGAAATATGGATTATTGAGGATATGGGGTCTTTAAAGATGTTCCCCAATCCCCTTAGCAGACCCAACTACCCTAACCATTTTGCCCTAAGTCTTAAAGAAATGACCCCTAAAATATAGACTTAAGAAATAAGAGCACAGATTACGGAAATACAATTTTTATCGCAGTAAAATCTGGATACTAGCTTCTCTGTGTTTGATTTGGACCTCAGTTTCATATTAGATGCAGTGGAATTGGTTAGTAAACCAGACTAACCTTTCCTGAGTATCTCATGTGCTTTAAAATGCACATATATTTAGATGCAAAACATCTGCATGATCAACCTGTTGCTATGGTGTCCAACAAGTGACATGTAAGGACAAAAGGGACAATAAAGCTCTTAAACAGGTTTAATAGTAGAGTTGAATAAAAGTGAATATTCAGATTCATGAGGAAAAGTCAGGAAAGGCAACAATTACATATAGTAGACATGTAGATTTGAGTATGTCACATTTGAGAAAGATTGTTATTGCCACTGCCCACATGAACTTTCTTAATGATTACATCTAGCTGAAATATCAAAAAGCCACTGAGCTTTGCAGGGTTTGAAATTGCAGTTTATGAACCTGCATTGGAGGTAATTAAGGTTTCAAGTATTCTTTACAAACTTTTCAGTTGAACACAATGTTTACTGTCGCTACATCAGTCATGAATCTCACTTCTGGACTTTTGGATGCATGTTTTCCAGCTTGACAGTATCAGTACGAGATATTTTGTTACACCTAACTGAAAACTGGTCCAACTTACGGAAAAATATAGACTGCATTGCTGGTTGGCAGATCAGCTTCAGCCTCAAATTTGATTCTGGAATGGCCCATGAAAAATGAGAATCAAACAGATTTGGATGGAGGGGGACACGATGTCCACTATTCTTGGGATCCTGTGTACAAAACTACTTTAATTTAAAATCTAAATGATGTTAATGCTTCATGTGTCATTTGAAAATGCAAAAAAAAATCCAGGTGAACTCCCGTTATTTTTTGCATCGCGTGAGGTGGGGGTATTAAGTTTTATTAGTATAGTTTGCAGGTTAGGATTGGAAACAGATCAGACATAATAACTAATTTCACTTCTAACTGCAGATAATTGTTACCCAGAAAGCAGAACCTCCACCCAAATTCCAGATCTCATCACTATCTGGATCAGATGACGCCAGACCATCAATTAGCTGGGCTACGCCATGTAAGTCAAGCCGTGTATTCACTATTTAGTGCACACTGAAATTCATTGTTGTTTCTGTTTCACACATCATGTTCAGTGTTTTCAAAATACTTGCATGGAAGAATTTTAAAACAGGCCAATGGATTTGCAGCATACTATATTCCTTTAATTTTACAATGTTGATGTGTTTTAATACAGTGAATAGCTTCAATTCTTATTATCGAAGGACAAGTTAATGGAGCAATGTGACAACTAAAAACTAAGTACAATCTTGTGAAATTATGTGTAGCAATTGCAGTTTCTCTGTTGTACTTATGAGAATGTCGATAGATTTTTTATCTCAGTTTGTTTTGGGTTTTTTTGTTTTTGCTGATTTATTGATGAGAGTGTTGGCAGGTTATAGATCTCATTGTTACAGAGCTACTGATGAGAATGGCATGTTTTGGGGGTTTTTTTAACTCATTGTCCCTTGTCCCTGTTTTACTGATGTACTGGTGAGAATGTCAATTGTTTTGCATCTCATTTTCTGTTTTTACTAATGCGTATGTCAAACAGTTAAAAAAGGCTACAGAAATGAAGGGGCTGAAAGGTTCAAAACTATATGTCAGGAAAAGTAAGGGCTATTCCATTCAGATCTACCTGGGGGAGGGGCAACACAATTTTCATGTGTTAAAGTTGAGGTCAGCACTTTTCTTTTTCTGTCTTCTTTTAAGCCTTTTCTGTTGATGGTATCCTTACAAGAAAAGTGCTCTTTTCCATTCCCAGCCCAGCATATTTAAATGGAATAGTCCTGATGCTTATAATTTTTAAGCTTTATTTTGAATTAATGCTGTGTGGATTGAGTTTGTAAGCTTATTAGTGTTAATTTACCAGTATAGTTCACCTGCATTCACAGTAATGAGGTATAGATGGCAACTTTATAGCATGAACAGGGAGTTGCAGTTGCTAAAAGTTTTTGGACTTGGGATCAGAAGGGTTTGATTCTGCTAGTTGATTAGCCCTGATATTCTACTGTAGTTTGGCTGTTGCCAAGTTACTGTATTGGCCTTTGCATTGTATAACCTTGAAAGTGTTGTTTTAAACCACAAAGCAATATGCCAAACTTGATAGTGGTAACAGTGCTGTCAACATTCTAGTTCAGATGCAGTTGATACATTATGTTCTATGGAGCACTTGTTTGTAAACCTCAATAGGATCTCCATTTTGGTAGCTTAACCATTCAATGTTTGTCTTAAACCTGCCTTTATGGACATTCTACAGGCATATATTTTTATATTCTGCCTCTGGTCCATTATGAATCTTAATCCACCTCCTGTCCTCAAAGGCACTTACCTGGCACAGCTACAATCCAGTTCAGGACTATTTAATCCCTTCAAACCTTACAAATTTCACCCATAACATTATTCTGTCATTTGTAATTTGAAAAATTAAAGTCATCAGTGTTAAGTGCAGTGTTAAAGAAGTGCAATTTTTAGTATATTGAACAGCCTAATTTATATTGTACATTGCATGGTTGAGATGCTGCACAGGTATAAATGAAAGTTGGTAAATCTATACTGTATTCAGTGTGCAAGATTACAACTGCTATAACTTGTAAAATTAGAATAAAGGGTACAAAGCTGCAGTGACAAAATTCTCAGAATCATAAAAATGTAATGTAAGTAGAATATAGTCTTGATTTTTTTATGGCATGCTGAACATTCCACAATAATGCAGTATGAATTTTAAAAAAATGCTTGATAATATTTTTGTAAACTTTATAATTAAGTAGCATTTCAAACACCTGTGTTTGATTACATTTAATAGAAGTAATTTAGACATTGTTATTATTATTATTATTATTATTATTATTGAAAACAAGGAACCTCAAACATATACACATCCTTGTTCGAGACATGCATATAGTCGTGGGAGCTGTCAGTAGTTTTAATTTGTCCATCTGTCTGTCCTTTAATGTTTAAAATCACTATCTTTGCAGCTCTGAAGCATAATTTAGTGCCATGTGGTATGGGAATTTCCTATAACATGGATATGTATATCTATTTTTGGTTTTGTTTTTCACATCCAATTTCAGTGGAGGATTACTGTTTTTTATCAATTGAAATCTCTGCTGCAGCACATCCATGTAACCAGCAAATCTAAAGAACCATTTGACAGGCTGAGATGCAATTTTGTTTGTACATTGTCTTAAAGACCTCAATGTGCCTTGTATGAGTTTTGTCTTGCCAGCTACATTTTATGTAGATTTTATGGCCCATGACAATTTCAGATCTACACATGGGATATTGCTTTTAACTTCTAATGAGAGCGATTCATCACATTGATGTAGGTCTTAGACATGCATGTGTCTTCTATAGGTTTAGTGTCATTCATTTTGGATATGGCTATGATTTTTTAAAATTTTTGCATTTTAGTGAGAGTTGTGGTTTTGTGGATTTAACACAATTTTTCAGCACATGTTAGGCTATACATGGTGGCCAGAATATCTGGTGGAGTAAGAACTCTGAAGAAGCCCGGGAAGAACCATTGACACATGGGAAGCTAGTAAACAAGCTTTCTCACATAAACACATTGGCCCAGACCACTCGGCCACCTGGGGTTCCTCACTTTCTTGTTTTTCATGGTATAAATACATAACTTAGCAACATGGACCTTAACCATTAATACCTATCTACCTTTTCTAACTCTGCCACTTTTTATGTTTTCGTTTTCTCAAGTATGATTGGCCTATAAGCCATGTTACTTGGTTTGTGATACATGTAACACCAATTAAACTGAAAGTTTGGGCAGGCTCAATATGCAGGCCATGGCCAGTTTCTTGTGTCTGATATTGTCTTTACTTGGGGGGTTTGTACATGTTTTTCAGATACCTTGGCAAAATCGCAGTTTGACATGGAATCTGCCGTCAATATGCCCCTACCTGAAGATGATGACGAAGACCTAAATGAGTCGGATGATGGAGTCAATGTAAGTTGTGATGTTGTACCTATGAAGAACTTGCCAGTGACATGTAATAAAAGAGCAGACATTGTCATAACTTGACAGTGACATGTAATAAAAGAGCAGACATTGTTATAACTTGACAGTGACATATAATAAAAGAGCAGACATTGTTATAACTTACCAGTGACATGTAATTAAAGAGTAGACATTGTCATAACTTGCCAGTGACATGTAATAAAAGAGTAGACATTGTCCTAACTTGCCAGTGACATGTAATAAAAGAGTAGACATTGTCCTAACTTGCCAGGGACATGTAATAAGAGTCGACATTGTCATAACTTGCCAGTGACATGTAATAAAAGAGTAGACATTGTCATAACTTGCCAGGGACATGTAATGAAAGAGTAGACATTGTTATAACTTGCCAATGACATGTAATAAAAGAGTAGACATTGTCATAACTTGCCAGTGACATGTAATAAAAGAGCAGACATTGTTATAACTTACCAGTGACATGTAATTAAAGAGTAGACATTGTCATAACTTGCCAGGGACATGTAATGAAAGAGTAGACATTGTTATAACTTGCCAATGACATGTAATAAAAGAGTAGACATTGTCATAACTTGCCAGTGACATGTAATAAAAGAGTAGACATTGTCATAACTTGCCTGTGACATGTAATAAAAGAGTAGACATTGTCATAACTTGCCAGTGACATGTAATAAAAGAGCAGACATTGTTATAACTTACCAGTGACATGTAATTAAAGAGTAGACATTGTCATAACTTGCCAGGGACATGTAATGAAAGAGTAGACATTGTTATAACTTGCCAATGACATGTAATAAAAGAGTAGACATTGTCATAACTTGCCAGTGACATGTAATAAAAGAGTAGACATTGTCATAACTTGCCTGTGACATGTAATAAAAGAGTAGACATTGTCATAACTTCATTGTTTTTAAATTCTTATTAATCTGGTGTATCTGATGTTTATGAATATTGGAAAGAATTTTAAAAAATCATCCTCGTTTCTGATTGGTGCCTAATGAGTAAACTTGGTTGCGGTTTACTTTTTCAAATAAAAATAAAATTTTATAGTCTAACTGTAAAATATCAGTGAAGCATTGATTTATTATATATCATTTAGTTAGGAACATACACACATTTTCCACATTCAATAAAATTCAGTTCATTTCCTAACCATCTTTTTGTCACCAAATGGCTCAAATTCTAAACATTTTGCCACAGATCTTTTACAGAATATCCATTTTTAGCACAGAACATGGATAAATATTGTGTATTTTCTAGTAAGAATTTTCTGATTGATAACAAACAAGTTTCGTTAATTTCTTTTCTCAGTTTGAGTAAATGAGAGTTGTACTGAAATGGTTGGTTGGCATGTGGGATGGCTTCTAGGTAATATTTCACCATCATTTGTCTTATTTCTGAACATTAGTGTGGTCACATCAGATCTGCCCAAATAATGGACCTTATTTCCCTTGAAATTCCCCAATCAGGACTGTACTTGTAAAACACACCTGGGGATTGTCAATCCAGTGATATTCCTATCAGATTTTGGATTTACAGTTTGATTGTTGATCAGGTTCTGTGATGAATCTTATCCTTGCTCGCACAGTGCTGCTTGCCAACTTGGCAGACAGCGATGCAGAAAATATTACGGCCTCGGAGATAGGCATGTGGTCTGTCCCCGAACTGAGAGCCTGATCAGAACATCATGGCAAACTCTTTGCATGCAAATTCAAAAGTTTTAGGTCTTCCTCACTATAAATATAATGGTAGGCTCCTACTTTTTATAATAGAAGTGCTGAACAAGGCAGTACAGTCTGATCGCATCAATCCAAGTCCTGTTGAGATGGATTTTCCTATGATCCATTATGAAATGTGTTAATGAAATATTGTTATCATTGTTCCTCAATATGTCCATCCATTCTTCTAGTTAAGTTTTGAGGTACTGGGGTTGAACATTTGTTTCATATTACATAATGCATGATTTGAGAAAAACGATTGAAAGTCATTCTAAATTAAACTCATTAACAATATGGTAAAAATTCATTCTTGTTTGAATGTCTCACTTTTAAATAATTTGGTCATAATTTGTGAAATGTTTTAGCTGACCTGATTGTAAGACCTGGTGAATTTCTGGTGTGTCCTTTTTTTCATCATGTGTTGTCCATTGAGATTTTGATAAGACGTTTGGTAGATTGTTTACATAGGGCTTTGTTTTTTCTACCATATAAGATTTCCCATTTAACCCTTTCATCACTAAGTAACTTTGCAGGCATAGAGCCCTAAACACAAGAAACTTTGGACCTGTAAAGCAAAATGACTTGTGGATTTTGAAATAACACAACATTGCCAATTTTAAAGATATCTGGCTGGATTAGATGTCAAACTAAAGGTTTTAAGTCACATTGCATAACTAATTCACTAAAATTTGGATATCTATTATAAATGTTAAAATACAGGTGCAAACAGGTAACAACAGATAAAATGCACAAGCAATTATTTATTTACCTCATTAGATGGACAATATTTTCAAAAACGTCATCCAGGGTTCTCAGTAGATTTCCAAACTAAAGAGTCAGTTGATCCTTGACCCCAAAATCTCAAGAGTCAAAACTAAAATCTGAGTCAGTTCTTTTGGACAGTCATGAGCCCATAGCTGTGATTCCTCATTATTGGTGGAAACAAATGATGTTTAAGATTTATTGTCTTGTGCTGAATAATTGAGAAATATCTGTATAGTATTTTGAAAGAAATATACAATCTCATATTTGTAAAAGTGTTTCTCTTTGTAACTATATGTTACTGTGTGTATTTTTTGAATATGAACAGGATTATTTTATGCTCTATTATATTGTCAACTTTTCAACATATTCTGTTATCAACTGCTCAAATCATTTTATATGCAAAAATATACCCATACAACTATGAAAGTTATATATTGTTCAGATATCAAAGATATACATTACAGAATTGTCAGTTCACTTTTCCACTTATCCTTAAATTTTGTAACAAATTTCAGAGATTGACTCCTCTTATTCTCAGAGCTGACAATATCTTTCTGATTCTTTGGAGTCTCAGGGTCAGAAAATTCATCACTGCCAGGTCGTTTCCAAAACAGAGACAGAAAGGAAAATATACTTCTATGTGCCATTGTGATTTTAAAGTTCAGATGTATTTCACTGGGTGTTATGTCCATTCAGTTTTTTTCTGGATGATCCATTAAGACATTCGAGGTTTTAAACGTTTGCCGATTTAAGCAAATTAATCGCCAATAAAGCACAATCCCACACCGAAAACTGGCTTAGCAAGAAGCCATGTATTCCCATTTTGTCTGATTATAATTAAGAAAGTGCAATCAAACAAATGCTGATATTTGATCAGAAATGAATCCAGTGAAGTCATAAATAATTCTGAACATTTAAACATCCCGCTAAATGAAGCAACTTGCCAATAAAATAATTAAAGTTGGTCCACTTCCAGTGACCACCGGTTTCATGAGCCACCATAATGATATGCTCCAGTTCTGACCAGTTGATTATAATTTGATTGCCAAACATTCCCATGCTGATATTTGGTCAAAAGGCAGTCCATTCATGTCATAATTGTTTCCTCTTCCTCTATCATAAACTTCCAACGTAATCTCAAAACAATCCGGTCTAAGTCAGTAGATTCCTGACTTCAGTGAACTGTTAGCTCCACCCAGTTCATGTATATCTTCCAATGGTGCAATATTATTGGCCATCAAGGTCTAGACTATTGTTGAGCAGATGTCAATCAGTGCCTTCTACAGTAAATTTGTTATGGACAGCGTACTCTTAGTAAGAAACAAAGCTGGAAGCGAATCAAGGGTAATTAAGATTGATGTTCCAGCCAAAATCTACGTGTGTCAAAAAGACACACAAGTCAAAATTTCAGTGCATCAAAAATGGGTCATTTTTAAATTCCACACTTCAAAACCCGAGGGTATTCGTCTATTGAAAACCCTGTCATCTAACTAAAAGATTTGAAAGGTATTCTAGAGCTTTTCTGGAGCGTTCTAACACTCTGGTGGGTCCAACTCTCCCAGAAAACTGAAACAAATTCCTTTGGATCTAAGAGTTTTGTCCAGAAGAAAAATGTGGAGCACACACTTACTCTGGTTCAAAACTGTCAAGTCCTCTTCATCATCATCACTGTCACCCACAAGCACATTCCATTGCTTCTCCAGATGTTTTCTTTCATTTTCAATCAACTGTATTAGGCCACAACTGCTAAATATTCTGATAATTCATAATCTGACACTTCGTTCTAAACTTGCTTCGAACTCCTCCATTCTGAGTAGAAATTCACCTCTTGGAAAACACGCTCAAAAAGTGCATTCTTTCCTCAAGATTTCTAGTTGTATTCAAGCTTAACTTGTGAGATATTCCAAGTATAATATCTACATTACAAGAAGGAAGTTATTAGAGGCATCCTGAAGTTTATGTTGTCAGGTACTATGACTCTTAAGAAGAACACTGCCCAGCCCAGTACAGTGGGTCCATGGGGTTGACAGACTTTCTTCCCCTAAACCAGAAAATCAGTTCATAGTGATGAAAGGGTTAATTTGGCCACTGTTATGTAAGCCATTCCAGGTGAGTGATATTGATCAAGACCTGCCAACCCTTATGAATTGCAGTAAGTCTTATAAAAATGACCCATAAGATACAGACTTACGGAATAAAAGCAAAATGATGAAAATATGATTGCTTTGGTAAAATCCAGATAGTTGACTCATCTGTGTTTAATTTGTATCCAGGTTTCATATTATGCACAGAAGGGCAACAGTTATATTTATTGGAAATCACATGATGATTTGAGTATGTTTTATGGCAGAAGACATGATTGCCATTATCATGTGAAATGGAAACAAAAATCCGAGAATTACATCAAGTTGAGATATATACCAATCTGTAGTGTCAAGAGGAGTTATTGTTCCTGGATCACTTTACCAGTCTGCAGTATTAATCCCCACCCTAGTTTATTGATAACCTTATTCTTAATATATAGGAAAATGACATGGGAAAATCGCAAAACGCCATAAATATAAAATATTTTTTAAAAATAGTGAGCAGTAGCCTAAGTAATTAGAGCATCCACCTTAGATGTAGGAGGTTTCAGGTTCAAACCCTGGCTGAGTCATACCACAGACAAGAATGATACTAGCAGCTGCCTCGCAAGGCGCTCATTAGTATTAGGATTGGTCAGCCTGGTGTCAGGATGATGTGATTGGGTGGGACATGATGTTTCTTGCCTGTGGCATGATGCCTCAGTGCTAGACATCATTATAAACTACCACACTGCAGACATCGTAGTGATATGACTGAAAAATTTTTAAAGCTAAGTTAAAAATCCAAATCACATGCACACATTAGTAAATTTGTGATCCAGGTCTAAAAATAAGCCATAGTTTATAAACCCAAGGCTAGTAATTTATTTTTGATCAGTAAATCTCATAATTTTACTTTTTTCGCAAAGCTGCATATAATGTTTGTAGCGATCTCTGATGTAAATGTAATTGTAGGTTTACAAGATTCAAGCAAATATATTTATAACCAAAGGAAACATTATCCTCAGATATGTAGTTCAGTTGTTGTTATCTTGTTAAACATTTTTCTTTTATGTACTTGTAAGCACTTGGAAAGACTAATAGATTTTTAAAATCTATAGTGATAAGCTCAAATTTTTAACAACCTACTAGCAGTTTAGACCTTGCAAGAATTTGCTTGGATTCAAGTCCAGTGATCTGACTTGTAATGAAAAGCACTGGCATAAAATTAAGACATAATAATAATAGTAATAATAATAATAATAATAATGAGGACTTTGTATAGCACCTAATCTTTAGAAGCTCTAAGCGCTTTACAACATTTGACAACACTTAAAAAAAACAAAAAAAACATATATAATGATATAATTACAAAAATAAAAACAAACACCACGATAGTAGAAACAGAAAATATGCTGTAAATATTTAAGGCAAGGATACATTATTAGGTCTTTAAGTCTGTTCTTGCAGTTGAAATAGGTGAGTTTTAAGAGTGCTCTTGAATGAGATCTTTGTGTCTAAGTGCAGTGGGCAATTCATTCCATGTTGCTGGGCCCTGGTATGCAAAAGAGCGTTGTCCTTATGATTTCATCTTCATAGTGAGAATAATGAGAATACGAGTGTCAGAAGAGGAGCGTAAGCATCTTGTAGGTGTGAACACATGGGTGAGGTCAGATAGGTATGTTGGACTGGAGCCGTCAGTGAAACGTAGCACAGAGAACAATTTTTGTGTTTAATTCAGGATCGTATGGATAGCCAGTGTAGGGTACAGAGCAGAGGAGAGGCGTGCTCTGATCGTGGTACTCTAAGGATGATCCGAGCAGCTGTATTTTGAACTTTTTGAAGTTTCTGAAGTAGATATTGAGACGAACCAGACAGAATTGAGTTACAATAGTCCAGTCTTGAAAATACTAAGGAACACACAAGTGTTTTAGTGGCATCAACTGAAAGATACTTGCGAATGGAGCTGATGCATCTCAGCTCAAGATATGCAGCCTTGTATATGTTCATGACATGTTGGTGCAATGAGAGAGTACTGTCGAGAGTAACACCTAGGTTTCGTACTGACTGTGTGAATTTAATGTTGGTGTTGCTGATATTTATTATCTGAGGTAAAGGATGTGAATGAGAAAGTCTTTGTGTTGTAATCAGAATGGCTTCAGTTTTATCATCATTCATCTGCAGCTTGTTACATGTCATCCATGATTTCACATCGGAAATGCACCTCTCTACGCCTTGGATGGTAGCTTCAACTTCAGCTGGATGGCTAGATTTGTATATTTGGGTGTCATCAGCATACAATTGGTGAGACACTGGATGATGATCTATGACACTTGAGACTGGCTGAGTGTATAGAATGAAGAGAACATGTCCAAGAACAGACCCCTGTGGAACACCACAGCATAGATCAACTGGGTTGGAGTGTTTTCCATTTGCGGACACAATTTGTGTCCTGTTGACCAAGTAGGACTTGAACCATAGTAAGACCGTATCATGAATGCCAAATACATGCTGGAGACGGTGAAGTAATATATCCTGGTCTATAGTGTCAAATGCTGCAGACAAGTCAAGGAGAGTGAGGACTGTAATCTTTCCGCCATCCAAAGCAGAGAGAAGGTCATTGACTACTTTCAGAAGAGTAGTTTCAGTACTGTGGCAAGGGCGATATGCAGACTGTACATTGCTAAAAAAGACTGTTTGAATTCAGATGAGATACAAGTTGGGATAGAACAACTTTTTCTAAGATTTTTGACATGAATGAGAGATTAGAAACTGGGCGGTAGTTCTTTAAATCATTATGGTCGAGTGTTGGTTTCTTCAGCAGAGGCTTTACAATGGCAGTTTTGTAAAATGATGGGAATTCCCCAGATGAGAGAGAGGTATTAATAACATCAGTTAGTGAAGGCAGTATTGGATCCAAGCACTCTAGCAGCAGTGACGTCGGAATCAGATCCAGTTCACATGACTTTGGTGCACTGTTCATCACGATTGTACGTACTAAATCCATAGAGACAGGTTCAAATGCTGCTAACGGTTGCCGCTGAAACATGGCTGCATAAGTTTGTTGCCTTTTCAGATTATTCTGAGGCCTATCTATTATTCATTCCCAAAATTATTTTGTTTGTGTTGCAGTCTTTGCTGCAGTTGATTGAGGACTTAAGACAAGAGCTTGTCCGTGAAAAGCGGTCAAAAGTCTTGCTGGAGGCAAAGATCAGGGAAGAAGTCTGTCAAGAGATGATGAAACAGTTCGTGGAGATAGAGAATAATTACAGGTAGGTACAGGTATGATAAATACAGGTTGAATATAATCCATACTGGAAATTTTTTGTGTGCTGAAAATATGTTTGTGAGACTCCACATTTAAAAAAAAGAAATTTTAAAAAATTTCCTTGCAATTTTCTGTTTAGAGCAGGCAGCTGGTTCCATTCTTAGAGTAAATCTATTGCATTTATATAGAGATAAACAGTCTGTTTGATGACTTACTCCCAAATTTGCAAGAGTGCAACATATGCATCTTTGATATTAAATAATTAAGTTATTGTCCTACTTTACTGATGGTTGTAGATGTTGTAAATAGTTACATATGCATTAAAGTTTTAAAAGTCAGTATTTGTTCCTGAAATTCAGTATTTTTGTCATAAGCAGTCAGTATTTTTGTGCTCTGGTAATGGCAGGTATGACTCCAAAAAAATGTAGATTTTCACTTTATTATATATTTATTTAAAGGCAAAAGCATTTTATTTGCATGGATTTTTTTCTGTATTTTACAGCTGCAGTACCATATTGGCAAAAAAAATACCATTATGACATTTTCTAATAATTTTATGGCCAAGACTCTTTTTAAATTTACAAACACAAAATCCTTCAAATTGTGTATTTTGATTGTTTTCATACAAAAATTAATGCATTTTTTAAATTTTTGTTAACACATATCTTGCGCAAATTGATAGAGGAAATTTTGTTGGGGTGGATACGTAGAAATGTCAAAGAGTGCTTGTAATCTATGGAATTCAGAGTGCAGCATCTTTAAAAAAGATTCTAGTAATGAGTTTACATCTGCATTCAGTCTAGATTTTTGTGTGACCTTGGCAAGCTTGCAGACTAATTTAGTAACACACAGCACACAAATTTCAGTTGTCACTTAATTTCCATTTGCAATCAACATTCATCATTACCTGATTTCTCTGTTCTTTTCAAGCATAATTATGATTGAGGTAAGGGTTAAATTACTACTTAAACCATTTTGTTGTGTTTAATCAAGAGTTTTTCCTATTAAAAAAAAAATGAGTACTAGTTTTCATAGAGCATGACTGGTATATGATACTCTATGGGTGACAGAATATCAAATAGCAGCTGGTCATTTTGGGGCAAGGAGAGAGAAAAGGAGAAGAAAATGAAATAGGCCTAAATATGGAAATACAGGATTGAGTAACATTCATAAAGGCAGATATATTTCTTAAATGGGAAAAGAATGTAGTTCCAAAAGTGATATTGCATCTATGGTGACAAAAGTGGTATATATGGGAGTTTATGAAAGATGAAAGGGAATGGGGCCTAGGCCATTTATTTTGAGAAATTATTTGACATTGTTTGAGCCAAATTGCTTACATTGGTTTGTGGGTTTATGGCTGTTATATTGGCTGCCATGTTTAGCCTATTGTGCACCCAAAACAACAACAATCATGAGGTACCCTCATATTAGGTTTAAATCATTTAAGGAATGTGTATTAGGTTTAAATTGTGTATGGATTTTACAAGTTATTTTTTTGTAATTTCTAGTGAGAGGATTCGGTTCACTGAGCAGCGTGCAGAGGATATGGCAGACAGAAGAATCCAGATCTACTTGGATGCTGTCAGCAGCGACAGTCAAAGTAAAAAACAACCAGAGCATGTTGAAGATGATGAAGATGAAAATGTCTCCAGTATTTTGTTGCATCAGGAGCAAGTTAAAGTAGAGGTATGGTCAGTTTAGTCTTGTGTTAATCTGTGCCTTGCAGAGAGTTTCGCACGTTAGTTGAATAAATATGGTGCTTTCAAAGTGACATGTCATATAAGGTAGAAATGTTCTTATGAATAAATGTCTTTTGTATGAAAGGACAAAAGAATGGAAGAAATAATATTTTTACTTCAGATGTGACTAGAAACTAATTGCATAGAGAAGCAAATATATAATTCAAATACTTGCATTTAAATGTGATTTTAAGTCCAACGACTCATTTTATGATGCACTGTGCTACAGTTTTCTAGAGTGGGCATGACTTTTAGAACATCACATTATTTGACACAGAAATATGAAGATTCACAATAATCAGGTAGGGACATTATACTTTTTTTTTATTAATTGGATGTTAGATCATCCTTTGGTTCACTTTGTTTTCACACAATAACTTAAGTTCTCCACTCTCTATGGTTACCCAACTTTGTAAATGGGTTGAATTTAGAGTGAAAAGAAACTGTGAGAAAACTATTTCCTGGGATGGGTGAGCTGCAACAGAACCTCAACCTGGTCAACATTTCAATCAACTCAATACACTTGTCCATTAAACTGTATACTCTATTACTGAAAAAAAGCACTTCCACCCACGGCAAGTTTGTTACTAAAGTGGGTCCAAATCCTTCTAATACATGTTCCCTTAAATAAAAAAATGCTAAGGGACAGTGTTTATATCTGAAGACATTGCAATTTCCATACATGCCAACCATAACACTTTTGGCATAATCATTACGCTTTTTTCACTAAGTT
Source organism: Megalonaias nervosa (assembly GCA_016617855.1). Lineage (NCBI taxonomy): Eukaryota > Metazoa > Mollusca > Bivalvia > Unionida > Unionidae > Megalonaias > Megalonaias nervosa. The sequence continues at coordinate 47,743 of JAECUM010005697.1, forward strand.
ACGCCTTACGCGTAAATGTAATAGGATTGCGCGTTTTCGGTATATCCCCCTCCCAAAAAAATTAATAATTTGTATTCTCATTTTTATTAACATTCCCTTAACCAATCAGACCAAATTCTAGAAAAGACGGCTTCTACATAACTACGACATAAGAGTGTGCTTGTCTGTAGACTTGCATGCACTTTCCTAACAGTATTATGTTCTATTTATAGCAGCTGCCTTTTTCCGAGAAACATGCTGGTTTCTACTTTCAAACTTTTTACCTCGGTTTCTATTTATAGCAGCGGTATGGCTTAGTTAGGAGAGAACAGACTGGTTTTCTAACTTTAATCTTTGCTCACAGATTCTTTGTTCTAATTCATATCTGGTACAGAACCAGTCTGTAGGTATTTGGTGCTAAAAGTCAAGTCAGATTTATTCTGGTCTATGCGTGTGTTAGAGCAAAAATGTTTTTCAAATAATTTCACAGATGGATTAGGAAAAGACGATTGAAAGATGAATACATGAATGACAATACAGTGTTCCATTCTAGGGCAGCTTCACGCCCATTGCAGGCTGTGTGTAAAGGATTTTAATATTGGTCCTTGTGGTAAAACAAAGAAACCTTGAATTAGCTCGTTTTACTAACTCCAGTACTAAGGTAACTTCTTTGTTACAGCAGAACTAAATTGTGGACACGAATTTTAGAAATGCAGAGGTTCTTTACCATTCTATTGCTGACTGAGAGATTGCTCAGCATTGTTAAAAAAATAAAACTGAATTCAGATCCAAGCTCTGTAACCTAGCACTTAGTGTCCTTCTGGTGTGCAAAACATTCATAGTCTCAGCTGGTACAAAGTGTTTTGAAATGCAATATGAGAGACTGTAGCTTTTTAAAGCTCAGAGTGCTATATATAAAAACATGCAGCAGTAATTGATGTTAAAAGACCAGAGGGGTAAATAAATCATTTTGTACATATGCTGATTGAATTTTATTATGTTATATGTGGATTACTCTATTTTTGCTTGGATTGCTCTTATTGTCCACTTGGATTACACTTTTTCCTCACCGGGGTTGGCATGTATGAATTTCATGCTTAGGGCTGTTCCATTTAAACATACATGGTACCCAGGGAAGGTAGTATTTTAAAAATATATGCCTGGGTACACATAGTTCATATTTAAATGATAAGAAAATTCTAAATTGCATCTATGGGTGAGTACCGCACTTTAATAGTGCCTTCCCTGGGTTCCATGTATTTTGAATGGAACAGCCCTTAGCCCGCTATTAATGGTTTTCAGTTTTAAGTAACACTTTTCAGCAATCTATGTGACATTTTTCAGTAATCTGTGTGACATATTTCAGCAGTCTATGTGACATTTTTCAGCAGGCTAATGTGAATCTTTTTAAGAGTCAGAAAATGTCAGCATTTTTTCGTCTAATGTAAAGTTTGCACTTGAGTGAGACTTGAAGAGTCTTACCTTAAAAGTGGTTTTCAGATGAAATTCATATCTTATTTGTGGAAATGGGATGCCTACAGTAAAGTCTCTCTTCTTACTAGCCTGACTTTCTAGCCAAGAATTGGCTGCTTTGCTAGTCCTTGAACTAATATTGATAGCAATTATTATGCTAAAAGTACCATTAAAACCACTATATAAATTGATATTGTCAGCTGTCAAAGATTTAAATTTTATTATTTTTTCTTAAATTAGGCTCTTGAGACCAAGACAAAGGACCTAGAAGCAGAAATAGCTGAGCTAAAGAGCCAGTTGTCAGAACAAAACCAGGAAAAATCCACAATGAAAGTTAACATTTTGCAGCTAGAACAGCAACAAAAGGATCATGTGAGTTATCATATCTAAAATTCATGTGACTTTTAAATCCTAGTTCTACTTAAGCTTAAGCCTGGGAGGGTGTACACATACAAAATATCTTAAACAAAAATAAAGAGATGTTACGTAAGATCCAAATTCGCTTTTTTAAAATTGGTTTATGAATGTTTCGAAACAGCAGAAACAACATGAGCAGCAGTGAAGCTTGAAGGGAATGTCCATGTTACATTTTTGTTTTGACATAATGCATGTTGGAGATATTTTTAATATATTTTCCACACCAGAATTGAAATTTGTATTTCTGTGACATAAATCACATAGATGTACAGTATTATCATTCACTGGTGACCACCATTAGAGACTCCATGATGTTATAAAGTCTCTTTCTTACCATGGCTAACATGTACCAACTAGTTGAAACTCAAGGTTGCAGTTCTTCTTGACATACAGATTAGACATTTCTCATGTTGAAGCTTCAGTTAGATTCAATGCTTTTAATTTTTGTTCCTGATAAATGAACAGTTTCAGGCAGAATACGCCCTTAAGGGATTTACACAAAATAGACACAAAGTCCAGCAAAAATAAAAAGATATAAAATGCATAAAAGGTACCAGAAAAATAAATACTGCACTGTTTTTGCACATAATCTGATAGAGTTGCAGCAACTAATCATTAAATATCTGAATTGCTGTATGAATCATTTTATGAAATGAAATCTGTCAAGTGATCTTTTCCGATTGAATTGGTTACTCTGCTTGGACTATTGATTTTCTTCCATTCCTGATTTGTTCTATGAAAAATCAAGTGATCGTCTGGAAATAGAATGTTTATTTAGTGGATTCTATAATATTTAATGGCTAAGTGATTTAGAATAAGGTTCACATGCCTCCAAATTGTAAGTCTTGATCGAAAATATGAAAGGAATTAAGTGACATGTTGAAGCAACATTCACTCGTGAATTAAAATGGTGATGATCTAACATTAAATATGTCTGCCACAATGAACATATTGAAAATCTTGTCACTAAATTGCCTGAATGGATGATCATGTCCACATGTGATTTTTGCCCAGTCTTCTAATGGTGTCTAGTATGACCAATATGAAACTGGTGCTGGTCAAACACTCGTTATGGTTGCTACAGTCATTTGGGGTGGCGGTCAGTTGAAAATATCATTATTTAGGAATAGTTAAATTGAGTTCAGGACTCAGCAGTTAAAAATAAGAAATGGTCTTATCTTATATTTCTGGACATTCTTTTCGAACAGTTCCATGTTTTAAATTTTCTTGCCACAAATTTAACTCGGATATGTCAGATAGGTGCATTAGAATTAAAGTCCATGACTGATTAAAATACCAGCATTGTACTACAATTTTTTTAATTAAATTCACATTTGACATGACTGGATTGTTGTTACTTTCAGAGTACAAACCATCATGCAGATCTAGATCAGCTCAAGAAACAGCTGGCTGCGGCCGAGTCCACAATTCAGAAGCTACAGTCACAAATTCACAAGGTACATTACCAGCTTAGATGCCAAGAATTAAGTTTATTAGACATAGTTGGATCCGAAGGACAGTACCAACATTAAGAGGGGTCATGAAGAGAACAGGACTTCATGGATTTAAAAATAAATTTGTAATACACACTAGTTGGAAGTGAAACAAAAAAGTCATTTATCGAGAGGCAGCTGCGGAGTCAAGGGTTTGTTTAGCTTCTGATTAAGGGCTGTTCCAGTAAAACATACCTGGGACCCAGGGAAGGCACTTTTAATGTGGGGTACTCACACATAGATGCAATTTAGAATTTTCTTATGATTTTAATATGAACTATGTGAAATCAAAACACCCTGTCATACATTTTTTAAAAACTGCCTTCCCTGGGTACCATGTATGTTTAAGTGGAACAGCCCTAAAGTATTTTTGCATGCTAGCGCTGGCCTTATTATTATCTATAGAGAGTCAAGATTCCAAATATTTTGGCTCATATGTTCTAAAAGCACCCTTATTTGGACCTCTTCACCAAAAAATCAGTAATGGTCACATGATAAATATGGCTGTACATCCATATTTGAAAGCTGCTGTAGATTGTTTAGTTTATGTTGGAATGCAGTTTATATTAATGGCCAATTGAAAATTTAATTACCTGAAGGAATTTGTAGCGGTTGCTAGTACTGTCATTAGATATGTACATAAGTAATATTTATGTTTTACACATTTTGGGACAGAACGCAGGCAAGACCACAGACTATGACATGGAGAAATCTTTAATGGCAGAAAAGCTTGAGGAAGCCAGAGAGCAGATCAACTCACAGGTTTGTCATCTTTCTTGATTTTACTTTCTATCATCATCATGCTATCACATGGTGTGAAGTTAGGAATGATTAGAACAGATTTGAATTTACTGTGCAAAATTTTCAATATACTGCTATGCTGAACGCTGAAAATATTTGCTACATTGGAATTTGTGTTGATGATCCAAAAGTGGTGAATAAATGAGGTTTCAACTTGAACCATTCAGGAATTTGCTGATTTTTAGGGGAAATTCTGCATTTCACATTATTTTGGCAAATGTCTGAAAATCATGATGTTATAGGATAAAAGCTTAAACATCCCATAAGAGCTATCTTTGGCTTTTCTGGGCCAATCACTTGTTTCTGCTAGGGTGGAATCTCTGACACTTCCTGGGGTAAGGAAGTTGTCGTTTCCTATGGGAGAGTGATCCTTGTTACTTCACAGTGTAGTGAAGTTGCCATCATCCTGTTGGGAATTCTGATGTTTTGATACAATGGAAGCTTGGTCTTGCTAAAGTAAACATTTTCATATCAATGGGATTCCATTTGTCAGACTCAGGTTCCCCAAATATTGACTCCTTTCTCAGGTCTTCATCAACTGACTGGTCATTGGCAGGTGACCGTGGCACAGAGTTACGCCTTAAGTACTAATTGCCATGTGGTTACCTGATAAGGCAATTAGTACTGGTGTCTGCCACAAGGTACCTGGTGCTGAATTGTCTATGTCTGTTTCCTCCCATGAGACATATATGACTCTCCCTTGTGTGTGCAGGCTGTATACCATCTGTACGACTCTAGCATTATTCTTGAAGGAGGGTTGCCACAACTAATCTTCTGAATCAAGAGGAATTGTCAGTTGCCTTCTCCGAGAGGAGAGGAACAAGTTGAACCTTTTTCCCCTCTACATGAATGAAGATAAAATGATGAAACCACGATCATGAAGTCTCATTCTCTAAGAATGAAGATAAGCAGGGATAGGCCTGTCTCTGCAAGTGCAGAGAGAATGACAGACTCTGTTTTGGTGAATGCAGATGAGTTTCCTTAAGACCTAGTTGTGTTGGACCCTTATCATTTGGTGATGTATTAGGAGAAAGTTTGGACCTTTGATAAGGCAATAAATGAAGTCTATGGCCAAAACCCTTTGGATCTTCAGACCCTAGGATTCTTGCCAGCTTATTAAAAGGCTTTTGAGGGTGCAATCTAAAATGGACCTTCTGGAGGGTTTTTTTGTTTTATTCAGCAATGGTTAGGGAGTTAACACAGAAGTTGTCACAAGGATAAGAGTTCACCTGACAGCAGTAGGTGTGGTTATCCAATCTTCTCTGTTTAGGCCCCTGGTTGCTGCTTCTAGTTACATGATCCTTTCACCCACTTTGCCCCTTAAGGCACTCCGATGTGGACTCCAGTGCTTCTCAGTTGGAGATATCAGCCAGGACCTCGACCCATTGGCCAGTCTCCATTAAGTCTGACAAGACTTTGGAACTAAACCTGTTGGTAGGATGACTCCAGGGAATTACTGCAATGAAGGGATCTTTTGTTGCCACATTGATGGTCCTACCTATACAATTCACACATTCTCCACCTTCATGCCTGATTCACATAAGACCTATCCAATAAGATTTGGTTTTGAAACATAGTTGCCAGATGTATTGCTCAGGCTTGGAGGCAATTGTCTTGCATCATGTATGATGTTTAATGGTGAATATTCTGTAATTTGTGCAGGAGGAAATGCATTGATACTGACTGTCCTCCTTGAAATTTAGTGTTAGATTTTGTTTTCTTTGTGCAGATAAACACTGGTCAGAATCCACCATTTAGGTTATAATGTAGCGCTCTCCCACACCATTTAGTTCTCTGTTGGCTATGTCATTGGGCTGGACTCTCCTCTTTCAGAAATGAGCTTCAGAGACCAGTATCTTGTTCTGTAATACCTATGTGGAACCTTTCATTTGTTTTTTGGGTTGTTGCTTAAATCTTAAGAATTCTTGAGTGTTTCTGCTTCTACAACATTACTCTTAAGACAGTCCCTCTTTCCTCTTAATGAGAAGTGAAATTCATACCTTATCAGTGGAAAGAATTGTTTAAGGTTAAATGGTATCTGATTCATTTCTCTTTGCTAGAATGGGTTTTGGACCAAAAATTAACTTCCTATCGTGGACCCAGAATGTATTAAAATCCCCAATGGCAATTATATTTATGCTGCAGATGATCAAGATGACTCCTTGATGTGGTTAGGGCCTTATGTATCCATTTGGCTGATTCCAAAAGGTAAATAAAAATAGTTGAAATTATATCTCTCTTTCTGTCAATGATACATTTTTGATATTTTGGCAGTCACCATTTTCTATATAAGGTGGTTATCAATCTGTCAGAGATATCTCTTTTTTAACAGGGCAGAGCTATTGCTGCATCTTGGACCTTTTCTAATTTTTCTTCCCTGGATGATGTTATGAAAATTTCTGCTTTTGCTGTATGTTACTTCATTCTATCTTTGATCATTGTCAGATTGTAAGAAAAGCATTTCTGCATTAGGTCCAATAATGTCTGCAGTAGAGCACTCAACTATGGCAAAATGTTAAGTTTACTTGTACAGGCTGGCAAATTCAGGAATGTAATAATAGCAGGTAAGGTGTTACTGCCATTCAAAATAATGTTTTTTGGATGAAAATTACCTGCTATTATTGCATAATTTCCTCTGTCCCTCATTGCATTTATGTCCCTTAGCCTTGTTCAAAATCAAAGATGGATTTTCCAAATGACGGAAAAATAAATAAATTGTAAGTTGATTTGGAGCCTGTTGTTCTTGTTCTGGTCTTCAGTGACTAATTGTCGGAGGGAAGATTCACCTTAGTCTGGAGACTATTGCCAGGAAAGAGATAGCAGTGCGGTAATAGTGGGTAAGTAATACATCATTTAAATTAGTTTGACCCAGCAGAAACATAACGTATTCAACAATATATCATGTCTCTTAATTCTACTTCAGTCCTTCACAATATTAGAAAAAAATAGTGGTAACTTTATTTTACCAGGATCAATTTGGTGTACTGAAATGCACAGTTACCTACGCCTTAGATGACAGTGATATTTGTTGGTTCTCTTGTTGATAAATTTAACTGGATCTAGTGACGAGTGCCTTCAGTAACTATCTCATTATCTTTGAAGTAACGAGCTCAAAGTTACAAGCACAAGACTGGCAGTGCAATGATATAACAAACATATTATTGTTATAAAAGTAGACAGCATGGCTGGAAAAGTAGATTGTGATTTAGCTGGTTGATATTGAGAATGCTGCTTTGGCTATTGCAGCAGGCACAAGTCACTAAATCAAGTTCAGTAGTTGAATTCACACTCTTGGGCTGACAAAATGTCTCTTTTGCTATTGGGTGTAATCACTATGCTGTATTTGTATTAGAACTGAAAGACAATGTATGATTTCCAGCAAGCAGAGATCAAGGAGTTGAATGAGATGTTGACAGAAGCAGGTGAGACCTTTGAGAACAAGGAAACAGAGATATCCAAACTGAAAGAGCTGTGTCAAGACTATGAGGAAAATCTGAAGACCCAGGTTTGTCCAGTTAAAGTTGGCAGTATTCAGGCTATGAAAATTTAAAATATGCCAATATTATCTGACAGGATAATGATAGTCATTTAGCAGAAAATATTATGATGCAAAAAAAAAAATATTTTTCCGGTTTTTCATTGTCATTGATGATCCTAGCACTTTTATCCCCAGGGTTAAAAAAAAAAAATTTTTAAATTAAAAAATTGATTTGTGCATCTAACTGAGCTGGTTTTGCCCAGTACTTGAAGCATTTAGTACAGAATAGATACTGATCATTATAATATGGGCAAAAAAAACTACTGCAAAACCCAAAAATGAGAAGAAAGAAAAAGAAACCTGAAAACTTGAGAGAAAAGTTTTGATTTTCATTTTCAGGCACGGACAATCAAAGCTCTTGAAACTGCTGCTGAGAAAAGTAGGAATGCAATGGAAACTGCTGATCAGTCTCTGAGCAAGAGAGAGGAAAGTCTTGCAAAATTAGAGGATGAGATGCAGCAACTTAAAGGTACACATCCTATGCAGGGTGCAGTAATTCCTGATACACCACCTTTGTCTGAAGAACCGTGTCAAAACCAGCCTCAGTCACATCAAGCAAAGTCTGTTTATATTGCTAAAGAGTCTCTTGACACGGGCAGCATTGATTCAGGTGCAGTACCAGACACAACTGGTTATGCCACTGACAGTGATGATGAGATAATCTTCAAAACAAGGTTTACAAAAGATCCCAAAGATGGATCTGTATTTACCAGAAATCAGGTGAACAAAGTAATGTCCTCAAAAAAATCATTTACTGTATACCATGACTTTCAGGAAGAATATATAATACCATCCTTACAAGAGAACCCAGAGATGTCTCAAATTCCAAAGACTCCCCAACACTCAGTCTCCTCTGGAACTGGGTCACATGCTAAGAATAGCCTTGAAGATTTTCAAGTGGAACTGAAATACCCCAAGGAGGAGCTCAAAAAGTACATCATAAAGAAGCCACTTGATAATAGCAGAGTACTTCAGGTTGTTGTAACACCGCTAAATAACAAGCATCTTACCCACCACACAAAAACAAGTTTACTTCGCTTAAAAAACTCACCACGGCAGGACCCAACTCGGGGGAGGGAGTGTATTAGCAAATGTTCAATAGCCAGACCTCAAGAAAAGAATACTGATAGGGTTTTATCTTTAGGGAAAAGAAAGGCACTAGAAGATTTGAATACAAGCAAAAGGAGAAAAATTGAATCAGTTCCTGTCAAGAAAGCACCTGTCAGAAAATCATTAGGAAAGAAATATGACTTAAGGTCAAGAAGGTGATGTGATTATACATTGTGATTTGCAATATCAAGTATTATTCACTTGAATGCACATGAATTTGCTTATCTAAATTTTACTTGCCATGATTCAGTGAAATAGTGATCTAACTTGGAAAATGGTCTTGTTCATTATATTCACTTAAAAATTATTTGAAGTACTACTGAATAGATAATTTAGCAGATGAAAATCACCATGTACATCATGTTACCATTTATTGGAGTTAAGATATCTGTCTGTCCTATAGTTTTAGCAACATAATTTTATCAGATTTGTAGAATTTCAAGTCGATCAGTACAATCTGTATGTCTCTTCATCTCAGTCCATTAACAATCCCCCATGATTTCTGCAGAATAACTTCACCAGGAGTTGTCTGATTTCTGTCATATTTGATTTATGGGGTTTTAACATTGATGAGACTTGACTTTGATTTTTTTGCATTGTAAAAGAGCAGTTATATCCCCTGAGTATCTGGGTTTCCACATCATAACTTTGCAAGATTTTTTGAATTTCATCAAAGTTTGCTATGGGATTTATATTTATGAGACCTTGATGAAGTTCCATTTCCAATGTTCCATGACATTATTTCTAGAGTTATGTCCACTGATTACCTATCATGCAGACTTGGGTTTCTATGACATTACTGGACCAAATTTTGCAAGAGTTATGGCCCCTTATTGGCCCCCCCCCCCCCATTTGCTTTCTGCAGGAGATGTAACAAATATTGAATTTCAGCTGTATTTATCACACATGTATGAAACCTTGAATGGCGGTAAAGATTAAATTAGGAAGCATGTTTCACACAAAACATTTTGAATTAGTAAAGTTTAGTTCTAAATATAAATTGTTGGATAAAATCTGAAATATTTCAATTTTTATATTGAGGTTCTTGTTTTTGAAGCTAACATTCCTTTTTTATGTTGATGGGTTATCATTTCTAGAGTTGGATTTCCAGCATTACACATCCCTATTTAGATTATTTATTTCCTGATCGCCTGTGTCCTTATTGTGGCTTTATAGCACAAGTTTCTCTGTATAGGGCCCTGCTGAATAAATTGTTTTGAGCTAGATCCTTTGTGATACACCCATAACTAATAGCTCTAGTTTTTTCTACTAAGTCGTGAAATTGGCAATAAATCAAAACATTTTTCTTCATCAAAGTAACTTACATGCAACTTTGTTTAAATTGAGAATTATGTTTCAGTCATTTGATAATTTTCTTAGGCCCCGTCCCCCCACCAATAAAAGAACCCCAGAAAGGCTGAACCGTGAGGCATGGAAACAAACGTTTTCTAAATATCATTTTTTAAAATGCTTCAGAGATATAATTTGCTTGTTAGACTTTCACTAAAACATTTGTGATGACATTTGAAATTGGTTTGCTAGGTATTTCTGCAGTAAAGAGCTCTTAATTGTGGATCCGAGAACCCCCAACACCTATCCCCCTTTTTTTGAAATAATTTTGGCAGTGCTATTTTACTAGAATATCTGTGCAAAGTTGAATTTCTTAGCTGACCTGGGAGAAAGGCCAGGCGAGCTTATGATATGGCCCTGCATACATTGTGTGATTTCTGTTATCCATTCATTTGTCAACAGTTACTGTTACCACTCTGGGGCGCATGTTTCTGATTCACTTTTTATGAAACTTGGAATGTGGCCTTCTATCTTCAGGGTTGTTCCATATAAGCATACAAAATATTGAGGGAAGGCACTTTTTAAAAAATATGCACCAGGATACACTTTTATTTTAAATCACATCTGTGGGTGACTACTACATTTTGAAAGTGCCTTCCCTGGGTGCTAAGTATATTTTACTGGAACAGCCTTCAGAATTGTTGACAGTTTAGATCATGAGCAAGAGCCATGCTTGTGTGGGGTGACTTTACATCTGTCAGTTTGTTACCACTCTCAAAATGAAATTTCAGACCAGATTTTGATCAAACTTGAAATATGCACTTATATTATCAAGATCTTGGATGAATTCGGTAATGATGAGTGAGATCCAAAAATATTAATGAAGCAATCTAGAATCTGATTTGTTCAGCTTGTTACCACTCTGGAGGTCATATTCTTTTATCTTGCATCTGATTGGCTGAGCTTGTTACCACTCTGGGGGTCATATTTTTTTAATCAAGTTTGGAAAAAACTTACATATGCCTGTATCATCAAAATTTTGGGTGAGTCCAGTAATGAGTCATATCCAGACACAGTCATATAGCAGTCATGTATACAGTTGGCTGCTCTTGATGCCATTCTGGAAAGCATATTTAATATCTGACTTGGAAAATGTATATTTAGATCAAGATCTTGGACAAGTTTGATAATGAGTGAGATCCATGAGCAGTAATGAGATGATCTTGCATCAGATTGGCTGAGCTTGTTACCACATTGGCAGCCATATTTTTTTTATCTGATATTGATATTACTTGGAATATGTGCGTATATTATAAAAATAGGGCACAAGTTTGATAATAAGCAGGATTAGCGCATACTAATTGTATTGTCTTTCATCTGATTGGCTGATGCATTACCTCCCTAGAGACTGATCTGATTTTGAGTAAGCTTGGTAAACAGACTTAAATCCTGAAGATCTTACGCAGGTACAGTTATGAGCAGGATCAGTGTATAATAATGATGGGATGTTGAATATGATTGACTGAGCTTTAGTAACTTTTCTGATCTGATTTTTTATTAACCGTAGTAAAAATGCTTATTTCAAGATATCTAGTGAGTTTTTTTATGTTTAGCAAGTTCAGTGCATTAAAGAAATCAAGAGGTTTTAAAAAAAATTCTCAGATGGAATACTTTGTAATTTGTTTTCTTTTTTAACATTACTTCTCTTTATAAATGAAACTATAGGAAATAACCCATTATATTTGCTATTGAGAATTACAAATATGGAAACTAGATTAAAAGTAAGTTAAAAAATTTTACAGGATGCATATGTTTGAATAGACAAGTTGGTCAGAATGAGGAAAACTACATCTTAGGGATTAAAATGCATTGTTCGTAATTCATACATGAAAAAGTTGTATAAAATAGAAATATATAAAGTAACACTCAACTCTCAGGCAGGTCAAATAATTGGCTAAAAGATGAGTTTGTTAAACTGATGAATCATCACAAGTTTGAGAAAATATTATGACATGAGTGGATGAAGTGAACAGAGGAAACATTTATTTAGATGTATTGATGTTGGATACAATGTACATTTTTGAAAAGTAGTAAAACCAATGTTGTAATTAATAATCAGAATTTCTTAGTTATAGATATTTGTAACTGATTTTTTGAAAAAATATTTTGCTCTATTAAGAACTTGTAAAAAAATGTCCAAACAAATCTGTTTGGTTTATAAATGAAGTTGAAGAGAATTATTTCAAAAAGACCTTTACCTCATTTATAATTCTTTGATATTTGGAAGCAAGATTAGTATACTTGCTAATATTGCCATGTTTAAGTGGCTGAAGCATTTGTGTTGTGCATTATTTCATGACATTTCATATATTCCATAACTAACAAGCTGTTACCCAAATATATATTTCTCCTGATATATTTTCAGATTTAATTAATAAAAGTAAAGAAGCCCCTGCCCAAATGATCACAATCACCATGTCCTCTAAAAACCTATGAATTCTAATTTCAGTGTGTGAAAACACGCAACTGGGTAGACCACAGGTTAAAACTAAATCTGTAAACGTAAGTTTTTAAAAACTTGGATGTATTTGATTATGAGCAAGAGACTTTGCATATTAAATAGGACTTTATCTTTAGAAAGAACTTTCATCAGAGTAAAAATGGTATAATCTATAAGATATTAAGCTTGGGAGATTACTTAGTTTCTGTTCTTACAATATTAGATACATCTTTGTAGTGAAATGGTCAACTATTGTTTCTTTCTACAGGCAGAAAATGTACTTTTTTTCAGTTTATATCAGTATATTTGGCTGTTTTAAGAAGGACTGAAAGATTTAAAATGAAATTAAATAATTTTTAATTTAAAAGAAGAACCCTCTGGAATTGTAACAGTTTAGAAGAGAGAAAAAGACCTCCTCCTCCTCCCCCCCCCCCTTTGTCCAGGTTCTGTTTTAAATGAGATTTTCATAAATCCGAGGCTGGTCTGCAGAGACCATGTACAAAATATATAGTTTTATGTTAACAAATTGCTTTCAGTTTTCTGTTAAATTGACCAGTCATGATGACACAATTTACCCTCTTCACGTACACTGCTGAATGAATTAACTGATAATTGTAAAATAATAGACTGGGAAAAGTTATTTGACTTTACATAGAAAGCTAGCATAGACATTTCCTAGATATTAACCATTATGAACTTTTTTCATCTTGCCAGTATGATAGTGGATATTAAAACAATTAATCTTGGGTAGCTAAGTTGCTTATCAAAAATATTGGCCTTGGATAGCTGTTTTGCATATCAAAAACATTGGCTTTGGGTAGCTATTTTGCATCTTAAAAACAATTATCCATGGGTGGCTAAGTGACTTATTAAAAACAATAGCCCTGGGCAGTTAAATTCATATTAAAAACAAGTAGTCCTGGGTAGCTAAGTTACCTATTAAAAACAAGTAGCCCTGGGTAGCTAAATTCATATAAAAAAATTAGCCTTGGGTAGCTAAGTGACCTATTAAAAACAAGTAGCCCTGACTGGCTAAGTGGCATATTAAAAACTATTAGCCCTTGTAGCTAAGCTGCATTTACTCAGGGTTTACATGAAGACATTACATAATTGGTATTATATTTCACATGCAAGAAAAGCATCTTGCGACAAACATATCAGTTGAGTTTTATGTTTTGTATTATATGGTACACAATCCTTGTGTAGATATTGTATCTATAAAGCTATGTAAATAGCAATCTCTTGGGTAGTGTGTTGACATGTATGCATTTATGTATGTAAATATGTGCCTGGTTTACTTTTCTTTACTGTATATCAATATAGCTTTTATTTTCATGGTTGAACCATTGATCTCTGAGAAGGGCTTTTCCACTTAAACATACACGGTACCCAGGGAAGGCACTTTTTAAAAAAAAAATACATGCTAGGGTACTCAGATTACTCAAAGAGTTCATCTGAAAACAATACAAAATTCTAATGCATCTATGGGCGATTATTCTATATTAAAAGTGCCTTCCCTGGGTCCCATGTATATTTTACTGGAACAACCCAAAGGAAAAGTTTCATTAACATCAAAGCTTCGATGTTAAGTTCCTTAATTTCTAAGCTGACTGAAGTCTACAATCAGTTCTTTGTATGCATGATTGTGAGTATGAATTGGATATAGTTTGCTTATTTTCTGTCAATTTGTGTTGTTTGAATTTTGTTGTTGTTTTTTTTACAGAGGCTTTGTTTCATATGAATTTAAAGGTCACTATAACATATATATAAAATTACATTTTTACTTTTTTCCTACAAAATTTAACAATGTTAATGGCCCTGGTTTTGTTTTGCACAGAACATTGCCTTTCAACTGCATCATATTTACTTTTGTACATTGACTTTTTAGAAGTTTTATCAAAGCACATGATATTCAGGTAATGGGGTGCTTTCAGTTAAACCTAATGTCCTGGTGAGTTTGACATAGCTGTCACTTTTTCACAGTTATCACCATTGATTTTGGTTACAGTTTCAGGTAATGCTTTGATTGTGTGGGTTTGACTAGCAAGCCCTGGCCTCTTTGTATTGAACATGTAGCCTCTTACATCAAAGCCACATTGTTATACTAGCTTAAAAATTTTTGTGGTTTGTATAAGTTGGAGATCTGTGGGAATACCAAGGCAACTTGAAATCTCAATCAACAAAACTGTAATTTTTAACCATTCAGTTTTATTTGCCAATTATTTTGTAATAATAAAATTGTTATCTTTTCCAGGTGTTTTTGTCTATTTAACTGTACCAGAGCATTGAGATTCCCACAGTTCACCTGTATCTTTTACTGTGTATACATTGATGAACACCTGATCTTGTTCTTACCATACACTGATGAACACCTGATCTTATTCTCATCATACACTGATGAACACCTGATATTTCTTTTCAGGTGAGTTCAAGAACAAGGTCAGAAGTTAGGAGGTCAGCTGAGGGGATCTCAATGGCAGACACTTGCAACTAGTTTCTCTCTCTCTCTCTCTCTCTCTCTCTCTCTCTCTCTCTCTCTCTTTTGTCTATTTCCCTTTTCTGTGTCTGCAATTAGGCAGAGTATAATATATTACGATGTTGTCTAACAATGTTAGTTAACAAACTTTGTGGATCGATTGCAATTGGGGTAAGGAAGAAACTTATCGATTAGGGGTTGAAAAGGTGAAGGTCACTGACAGGAAAGAAATTTTTGCTCCTAATTAAGTTTAATTAATATGTACCGTAACCGAATTTTGTGAATGACTTGCACACACGGATCAAAGGTCACTTTGACTGAAACAAACAACTACTTTTTGCAGTGTAATTCGAGTTCAAGACTACATAACTAGGCCAAAATTGCAGAGGATTTGCACTTGAGATGATTTTGAGATAAAAGGTCCAAGTCTTTGTGGTTCCATTAAAAATGGAACTTTTATTCTGGGGCAAGTTCTTTGACCAAACTTTGTGGATTGCTTGCACTTAGGGTAATAAAGAAACCTGTTCATTCTGAGATCTAAAGGTCATGGTAAGTCCAATAAAAAATTAATGGTTTCTGCACATTAAGTTTAGCACAAGGCTGCATACATTGACCAGAGGTCCAGATCATTAAGACTTGGTTGAACAACGTCAAGAGTGAAATATGCCCATTTATTGCCTATCCAGAGGACTATTAGGAAGATGAATAATACGTCTTTCATGGTACCAGTCTATTTTGTTTTGTCTATGTATAGCAAGATACAAGTATCACTATTTGTTCACAACTTTTGTTAAATTCTCAGTCAGATATGTAGTACACACAATTACAGTATATATTCAGAAGCCAAGTCCAATTGCAAACTCCTCAGGCCCATATTCTGCTACCACGTAATGCACTGGCAGATCTGGGTCTGTGCAGATTCTTAGGAATAATCAGTAGGACAGAGAACATCTACTTTGATCAGCTGGTGCATTCTGCAACAGCAGAACAGGGTATATGTTGTATGCAGTTGGACTCTTATTACAAGCAATTATTTATGGTAAATTTGCCATTTTCCACTTGCATCTTTGAAGTTGACACTAATTCACATCCTTTATGATATCCTTGTGTTTCAAATGTAGTCAGGAAAATAGCACTGTTGCTTTATGTAACCAAATTAAAACACTTTAGAAACCAAGTATTTGCATATGCCACTAAACTAAAGTCAGGAATGCATACATCAGCATATGCCAACTAACTGCACTCAGTCATATACATTGGAGAATCCCTACTCCAGCATAAGTGTAACATGATCAATCTACTTAACACCACTCTTCTTTCTGTTAATTCTTTTCTTTTGTGTGTATTTTTTGACATTCTTTGCCTCACTCAATATACATGTACATTCTCTTCCAGCTTGTTTTGTCTTGCTACGTTTTCTATTCGTTTTTCTTTAACCTTCTCTGTCTTTCACACAAACACACACTACCCATCTCCTAGAGTATCTTCCATCTGTATGTACCTGCTGCAGGTTGGGGCTTGTAGAATAGACCTGATGCATCCTTGTTGCATGTCATAAGAGGCAACAGAGTGGAGGCAACCTGTTGGCTGTGGGTTGGGAACCATGTTAAGGGATACTGGTAGTTGAGTTAACGGGAGAACCATGAATGGCTTCCCAATGCAACACACTGCTTTATCCTTTACTTTTTCTTAGATGGATGGTTGGGACGGACCCAGTCTCGACAAATTGTTACGTCATGTCAAGATTTAACAAGTTTCCTTAACTAACTTTTCAAACTTTCTCATTAACATTTTTCCTTGTATCTTTCATGATACCACCATTGCCGCTACCTCCTTTATCTGGGGCCCCGAGTGGCCGAGTGGTCTAAAGCGCTGATCGTTACGGATCACTGCCATCTCACCTCTGTCTGCGTGAGTTCGAGTCCAGGCTCGGCTAACGTGGGTATGTGAGAAAGCCTGCCAGTAGCTTCTCATGGGTCGGTGGTTCTTCCCGGGGTTTTCCAGGGTTCTTCCTCCACCATTAATACTGGCCGCCATGTATAGCCTATCTTGTGCTGAAAAATGGCGTTAAACCCTATAACAACAACAACAACTCCTTTATCTTCCCTTTCTCTCTCTCTCTCTCTCTCTCTCTCTCAGAAGACATCCTAAATTTTTTGGGCTTAACGGGTCAATTGTAAAGTATCTTTATCTGCTCAGTGTACCATCTGTATATCCCTGGCACTTGAGAAGTGTCCCCTTGTTGGCTTCATGGTAGGTGGGTGAGCACAGGTAAAGAATATAAAATAAAACAAAGGAAATTTGTAAAAATAAAAAAAATAAAAAAAACTTTAAGTAAACCAAACCTTTCAGACTCAGATAATGAACCATGTGGCATGGAGTCATTCCCACACTTAATGGTCATCGATTCCAAAGATGCATGAAGACTACTTGTTGCATTATCACCATTTGTTGTCTTAAAGACTAAGCTTGAGATAGTCGAAACAGCAAAAGGCATGAAAAAACTAAAATCAGGTGGTTTGAGTGTAGAGTGAGGAGGACAGACTGAAAACATCCAAATGATTAGGATTGTCTTTGATATACCAGTAACCTCTTTTGCTCACTCATCGCTCAGTTAATCCAAGGGCATGATTCGCTGACTTGACAAATGTCAAGAGACATGGAATTCATCAAAGGCATGAAGGAGCAAGGTGTTACTGCCATTTAATAAATCCATATCAAACGTGGCAAAAATCTGCAGGACATGAACACCACATTCTTACTTTAAACACACCAACATTACACAAGTTTGAAATACTTTGCAAAACTAGACTTAACAGAAATATACATTGACGATCCTGTTGTTCAACATTTTAAATCTATGTTACTCAAGACTGCAGAAGAATGAATTTTAAAGTCTTCATCTAACTTTAAACAAACCAAATATGCATGGTTGATTGAAGATTTTAAAGCAGCCACTAGACAATGCAAAAATGCTTCGAGAAAATTTAACAATCTTTCGACATCCAAAAATTTTGGATGTTACCATATATTCTGGGCTAAAGCTTAAGCTTGCCAAACAGTTATAGAATGCCAGAAAGCATCATAGAAAAACTGTTTCTGCTTAACCCTTTACCTCATATAAGTGCGTTTGGACACCTCTACCCCTGTCTCACATGAGTGCCTTTGGATGCCTCTACCTGATTCTCTTGGAAGCGCATTTGGATGCCTGCTGTAAACATCAGTCATTTTGAGCTGGTTTTCATAATGCCACCTTCGGGGAAAACCCCCTATTAGATACTACATTCATTGATGTGAATGACCATTATGTCACATGACATGGTTGCTGCTTAAGCTCTAGTCATAACCTGCTATTTGAAGTAACTGGGTCTGATTCCCCACTCCAAAATGGAGGAAGCAGATTTTGTTCATTTCTTTCTGGGGGTTTACATGATTAGAATCACTACTATGAAAGCTTCAGTAACTTAGGTAAAGGCTCTGATACTAATGTAGGCAACACTGAGTTTTTATAAGTTATCAAATTCAGATGATTTAGTGATGTAGACAAAGAACTGGTAAATTTTGAGTATGGGAAATGGCAGCTATGATTGGTCACACGGCTTCACTGGCTTGATGGTGAATGAATTCTTTCAAAATTTTAAAGCACATGAAAAATTCTTCCATGAAAAATAATTATTCAGCTATAATGATAAGATTTTGCTTTTAAATCTTTCTATACATCATAGATGTGTACCAAAAATGTAAAATGGTTAAAATTTATGTTGAATGTAAAATGTACTACACTGCTGTAACAGTTAACAGAAGCCTATGCGTATGGAATCAAATAAGTAACAGGTGTTCTATTTATAGTGCACTGCACTGTGTAACTTTGGTACATTTATATCAACTGCCTACAAAGCCATACACTGTATGAGGTAAAGGGTTAAAACTCGTCCTCGATAAAGAAAGTTTGGGACACAATCAGCAAATTATTGGTAAGGGAAACAACTTTTTCTGATATCTAAAATTAAGGGATAAAAACTACTCCCAACATGACAGCAAAAATGAACTTCCTGATAATCTTTCGAAAAATTCATCATAATCAAACTATTTAGAAGATTTTCAAAGGCTGAAAAGTTAAGAAAGAGACTATGCATTTAAAATTTACATCAAACAATTCAGAAAGTTGTAATCTACTGTTTTCACTTTTGGAACTTACGGATGCTTTAAACAAGGCCCATGATAATCCACTGGGCCTGATGCAGTACATCGTCAATTTTTGAAATACCTACCAGAACCCTCATTAATCATTCTTTTGGAAATTTTCAAAGATTTATGGACCACTGGTAACATACCAAAAACTTAGAAAGAGGCCACCGTAATAGCTGTTCCAAAACTAGGTAAGGATAGCACAGATCCTGCAACTACCTTACATTTGCTTTGATGAGCTGTGTCTGTAAAACAATGAAATTAATAATCAATGCAAGACTTGTTTGGTATATGGAGACTAACAATTTAAGATCTCCTTTCCAAAGTGCCTTTCGATATGGCCTTTAACCAACGATCATCTGGTTAGACTTGAAGCGTTCATTCGCAATGGTTTTATCAAAGACCTGTGATACGACATTGAAGTACAGAATAATGAATGACCAGCATGATCTGGGTCTAAAAGGCAATCTACCTACTTTTATGATGAATTTTCAAATAGGGAATTAAAGGTATGAGTGGTCTCCACCCTATCTGATATGTATGAGCAAGAGATGGATGTGTCCCAAGGCATTATTTTATCTTGTTTGAACGTCAGAATTAATAACATCATCAAGTGTGAGAATTGCTCCCAGTATGTTGATGATTTCCTAATATGTTATTGCTAAAAACACCTGCATATAACTGAAAGACTATTGCAACAAAATATGAACAAGATTCAAAATTGAGCCACTGTCAATGGTTTCAAATTCTCAAAATCCAAACCCATTTACATGCATTTCTGTCTTTATGAAGACAGCATGATGATCTTAAACTCTGGAACATATATAGCAGTTGTTGATGAAACAAAGTTTCTAGGTATGTCTTCGACAGAAAACTCGTCTTCATTCCACACATTAAGAAATCGAAAGCTGATGCTTGAAAGCCCTTGATTTACTCAAAATGGTAGCTCACACTTCCTGGGCTGCCGATAGAAAAATCATTTTTAACTTATACAGAAGTTTTATAAGATCCAAACTGGACTGTGGTTGTGTTGTTTATGATTCAACCAAAAAGTCATATTTAAAGATGCTTGACCCAATTCACTATTAAGCAATATGACTCACTTTGGGAGTGTTTAGGACATCCCCATGAAGTGAATGAGCCATCTCTATCACAATTAAGATCCAACTCTTTAAACCCTGCTTTTGTGTCTGTTTTCCAACCCAAAACATAATACTAAAATAAACACAATGCCATTCTTATCTTTGGCATTAAAATATCTTCCAGCCTTGACAATGTGGAAATGGACCTTTCAAAAATCCAAGTCTTTGCTTCTGTATACCTCCCAGGCTTAAAACAGCCCAAAGTAATTTTTATGCTGCAAGAATGGAAAAGAACCTGAGACAAATCCTTCCATTTTTTTTATAAATCTTATAAGGAACTTCTTTCCAAATTTAAGAATTTACACTGATGGCTCAAAGGATGGTAAAAAGACTGCTGCATCATTTATTAGTGGCAATCACACGTCAAACGTTTGCTTGCCACATGGTGCATCAATATTTTCAGCCGAAATCAGGGTAATAGATCACGCCCTAAAATACTGTATTTTCAAACCAAACATTTTAAACACTGTCTTCTCCAGATAACTATCAGTATTTAAGTAACTACACAATAGGAAGTTGGAAAACCCACTATTGACCTATATTGACACTTCAAACACTGAGCCGTGTACCTCTCATAATATAGTATACTGTTGGTTATATGTCAGTCTAGATAATGAAACAACAGACCATGCTGCTACAATAGATCTATCTCTACGAGCATCTGATTTTAAAACACCATACACTGATTTTAAACCTGGTATTAAAAAAATCCCTATCTAGTAAGTGGCAGGCATCGTGGAATGATGCTGTCAATAACAAGCTCCATGTGATCAAGCCTACCTTAGGAAAAGGGTCTGCTTCATACAGAACCATCCATAGGGACAAGGTAGTCACTGCAAGTTAGAATTATTCATACTTATATAACCCACTCCAACATATTAAAGGACAGTGACCCACCTGAGTGCATTTCTTTCAGTGAATCATTAGCTGTGAAGCACTTTATGATAGATTTGATTTCTAATCTGCATGCAGTTGTTACTACAATGTTCAGCACATGAAGGAACTTTTTCATACCGTAAATGTGTCTTGTATTTTAATGTTCTCGAAGGAAGTTAACGTTTATTCTGAAATATAGGTTGTGTGCAACCCTCTTTCCCTTGAGCAGTTTTGACTAATATGTATACTGTTAATTAACCTAATTTATCTTTTATTATCTAATTACCCTTTATACACACCATTGATCGGGAACCTTCATATATTTTCATCATCTCATCATTGTGCTTTTGTACTTATATTGCTCATTGGTAATAAACCTTGATAATACATACATTTTATCATACAACCCTTTTTGTGGTTCTATATAGCCTTACAGCGCTGTTGCGCCGTAAAATCCACAATCAACCAACCACCTGTTTTGCATGTATGTAATTTTTGCATGTATGTAATTCTGATGTGCAGAGCACAGTATTAATATTTTCACATCATGTGAACATCATTTGACTGTTTTTACTCTTTAGGAATAACATGGCAATATACACCATTTAAATAATAGGTACAGTGGTACCTTACTGTAAAGTGCCATTATACAGCACAGTCAATCATAAAACAGAAACAGTTATGGAGCCGATTTCAGGATTAATGTTATTATGGTATCTACCTCAGTATATAGCAGTTACGCTTTTAACATGCTAACCACTTTTATGGCTCCCATGAATAGGTACAACATGTAATAACTTCATGAGAACCATTTACAGTGTGAGGAATAACTGCATGAAACATTGTTAGGACTACTGTGGCCTGTAATACAGTGAGATACTGTGTATATGTCTGTCAGCAATTGCTTGTTACCACTTTAATTCATATTTCTGATCCATTTTTAATGAAACTTAGAATACGGGTTAATATCATCAAATTGTTGGAGCAGTTTGATAAGGAGCAAGATCAGTGTATATTAACGATGTGATCTTGCATATTAATGATGTGATCTTGCATATTAATGATGTGATCTTGCATCAGATTGGTTAACCATGTTATCACTCAGGGAGGGGTGGGGGCCATATTTCTGATCTGAATTTGATCAAGCTCAGAATATT
Organism: Megalonaias nervosa; assembly: GCA_016617855.1. NCBI lineage: Eukaryota > Metazoa > Mollusca > Bivalvia > Unionida > Unionidae > Megalonaias > Megalonaias nervosa. The sequence continues at coordinate 70,183 of JAECUM010005697.1, forward strand.
TGCTTATATAGTTAAGATCGCAGATGAGTTAGATAATGAGTGAGATCCAGACATACAAATCAGGTAATCAGACTTCAGATATAGACAATGTTAATGGGATGACATGCATCTATTTGGATGACCTTGTGGCCTCTAGATCTAGAAACTATTTCTCATCTGGTTCCTCTAAAGGCTTGGTAAATGGGTTTATATTATTAGTATCTTGGTTGACTTTGATTATGAGCAAGAGACAGTGCATAATGAGATCTTAAGATGGCTGGAAAGATGCTTACCCATTGATTGGCAACAGATTGATACTTAAATGTAAGTAACGTGTATTTTTGACTTTTTGATTGCTATACCTATCTTCTAGGCTTCTAGTTGTTTCATTGACTGCTGAGTACATATGGCATGTTTTCACATCAGACTTTTTATAGTAGAAGTGAGTCATCTTGAATTTGCTTGAGGTCACATGTCATTAGTAATTGGCAGTCAAGTAAATATAATTGCAGACCATACTTTTTATGGTTATAAAAAACATATCCAAGACTGGATGTTTGATGTCATGTAAGCAGAGACTTTAGGCTCCCCCCCCCCCAATATGTGTTTCCTGTTGCACTGGTTTTAAAATTAAAGTAGGTATGTAGGCTTTTTTAATATTATATATATATATATGCTTGATAATATATATATATTATTAGTATATATAATGTACAAAGCTCTTCAAGTACTGGGCAAAACTTGCTCAATTAGATGCACAAATCAATTTCAGGATTTTTTGTTTTATCCTACCCTGGGTGAAAAAGCTGCTAGGGTCGGCACTGAAAAACGGATGGTCAGCCAACTGGAAACAAATATCGAGGAGAAGATTTGAACATGGGGGGGGGGGGGTCATAAATAAATTCTGAAGAGAAAACCTCATCATCAAGCCACAAGATTTTCTCACATAATTTTCTGACATTTGTATGCTGTACTTTGATCAAAGTAAAATCCCAGTTTTGCATTGGTAACTTCTTTTTTGACAGATGAGCTGAAAAAGACGACAAATACATGCCATTTCATTGAAGAGTCCCTGAAGGAAAAAGCAACTGAGGTTGAGACTTTGAGACACAAGGTTCAAGTACATGAAGAGTCCCTGAAGGAAAAAGCAACTGAGATTGAGACCTGGAAACACAAAGTTCAAGTACAAGAAGAGTCCCTGAAGGAAAAAGCAACTGAGATTGAGACTTTGAGACACAAGGTTCAAGTACATGAAGAGTCCCTGAAGGAAAAAACAACTGAGGTTGAGACCTGGAAACACAAGGTTCAAGTACAGGAAGAGTCCCTGAAGGAAAAAGCAACTGAGGTTGAGACCTGGAAACACAAGGTTCAAGTACAGGAAGAGTCCCTGAAGGAAAAAGCAACTGAGGTTGAGACCTGGAAACACAAGGTTCAAGTACAGGAAGAGTCCCTGAAGGAAAAAGCAACTGAGGTTGAGACCTGGAAACACAAGGTTCAAGTACAGGAAGAGTCCCTGAAAGAAAAAGCAACTGAGGTTGAGACCTGGAAACACAAGGTTCAAGTACAGGAAGAGTCCCTGAAGGAAAAAGCAACTGAGGTTGAGACCTGGAAACACAAGGTTCAAGTACAGGAAGAGTCCCTGAAGGAAAAAGCAACTGAGGTTGAGACCTGGAAACACAAGGTTCAAGTACAGGAAGAGTCCCTGAAAGAAAAAGCAACTGAGGTTGAGACCTGGAAACACAAGTTTCAACTAGAGGAAGAAGAGAGTTCCAAGAGTGAACAAGCACTTATCAATGGCTACAAAATGGAGATCGCTAACTACAAGTCACAAATTCACCAGTTCAAAGTGCAGCTGTATGGGCATGGTTCCAAGTCTCCTATCAGCAAATCACCACTGGCAAAATCACCATTAAAGTCCCCATCTAAGACATATGCAGGAATGAACACATCACTGCTTGTTCCAGATGTAGACGATACAAGTTTCAGTCATAAAGAGAAGGCAATGAAAAATCTTACACAGGAGATGAATTATATGTCACAAGAGTTGAAAAAGGCAAATGAAAAGATTGAAATTTTGGATCAGAAAGCTAAATTTTCAAAAACCGAAATGCGTTCTAGGTGTGAGAAAGAAAAGGAAAAGTGGGAACGGTTGAAAAAAGATATGGAGGCAAAAGAGGGACTGCTTGATCACTACAAGTTCAAAGTTGAAGAACTTGAGAAAAATATTCAGAATATCAACTCTCTTCTTTCTGAAAAAGGTGCAGAAATTATGAAGTTGATGGCCAAAAATGAGGAACTGGAGACATTGAATAATGGACTCAAAGAGATGGTAAATAAAACCACATTGGACTTGGAATGCAAAGAGAAGGAGATAAAACTTCTTTCTCCCAAGAAATGTGAATTGGACAGTTTACAGGGAAATGATAGTCCAGGTTCCATTGCATCACTTCAAAAGAAGATGAAGAATATGAGGCATGAGGCAGAACATTTTCAGGCAGTCATTGCGAAACATGAAGAGGAGAACAAAAAACTGAAATCTGACCTCGAAAAGCTTAAACTTGCCTACAGAGCCAAAGAAGAAGCTGTGCAAGAATTGAGGAATAGTGTGAAAGAGGCTGACTTCAGGGTTGATGAAAAGGAAGCAGAGATGATGGACCTTCAGGAGCAACTTGCTCAGAAAGAGAAGACTATCAAAAACCTTGAAGGACAGTTGAAATTAAAAGAGGATGACCTTGTGAAGACCAGTGAGGAACTTGTCATCTCCAACCAAGATAAAGAAAGACATTATAGGAAAGCAGAAGAAATATTTATGTTGATACAACAGAAGGAAGAGGAACTTGTAAGACTTAAGGAAAGGAAGTGTAAAGCAGAGAAAGAAGTTCCGACAGACATTGAGAAAGAGGACATTGATGTTAAATCACAGCAGAAGATGGAACGAGCCACACAAACTGACAGTGACAGTGAAGGTGATACTGACAATGGGTCTTGGGCAGAAACTGGAAAACTTAGGTCAGTCTTAGAAGAGAAAAACAAAGAGTTAGAACTAATATCAGATAAGCTTATCATTGCTTTACAAGAGAAAGAAGAATTTGCCTCAATATTAAGGGAGCGGCGAGACTCAGAAGAAGTTACATTTTGCAACTGGGCTCAAAGAAACAGTGAGGGTGTAGATGAACAGGGTGAAACTTGTAGACAGGTAGGAAATGCAGTGAGAGAGAAGGATTCTCACAACTGCATAGAAGAGGATAAAAATACTTTTTACAATAAAGAGCAGAAAATTAAGGAGCAGGAAAATGACCTTTATGTGAGAGAAAAGAAAGTATTGGACAAAGAACAGGTCATATATAACACTGAAGAACATCTAAAAAAACAGGCAAAAGAAGTTCAAGACAGGGAGGTAAGAAACATTGAGAAGGAAGAAGAGCTGAGGATAAAAGCAAAGAAGATAAAAGATGCAGAGAGTGATCTGTTTACAGAGAAAGAGAAACTTACTTTGAAGGAAAAAGAACTTCATGATCAGGAAAGATTATTATTAGAAGAAAAAAAAAAATTGGTAATTGTTAGAAAGGAACTTGAACATTTACAAGAAGAATTGGAAGCCAAAAAGGATAATTTGGATTCAGCTGAACAGAAGTTTGAAATCAGAGTTAAAGATATTGCAGCCAAAGAGAAAGGTAGCTTAGAAGAAAATAAAAATGCTCTTTACAAAAGGGAGCAGGAAATTAGGGTACAAGAAAAAGACCTTGATGTGAGAGAAAAGACATTTTTTGACAAAGAACAGATGCTGTGTACCATTGAAGAACATTTAAGAAAACAGGAAAAAGAAGTTCAGGAGAGAGAGGTAAAAACCAGTGAGAAAGAAGAAGAGCTCATGATAAAAGCAAAGGAGATTAAGGACACAGAGAATGCCCTGTTTACAGAGAAAGAGAAGCTTACTTTGAAGGAAACACAACTTCATGATAAGGAAAGATTATCATTAGAAGAAAAAGAAAAATTGGTAATTGTTAGAAAGGAACTTGAACACTTACAAGAAGAGTTGGAAGCCAAAAAGAACAATTTGGATTCTGCTGAAAAGGAGTTTGAAATCAGAGTCAAAGATATTGCAGCCAAAGAAAAAGACATTGAAACCAAAAAGAAACATATGATTGAGAAAGAGGCTGAGTTGACTGAAAAGGAAGCAGAACTGGACAAAAAAGAGGAACAATTAATGGATGAAGATTGCAAAATAAGTGAGAGGGGAAATCAGATTGAGGAAAAAGAGGCACATCTTGAAAAATTAGCTTCAGATTTGAAAGAAAAAGAAAAATATGTAAAAATGACAGAAGCACAGCTTGATGAGAGGGAAAAGATGTTGAGCCCAAAGGAATTGGAGTTTGAGGACAAAAGGAAGGAACTATGCAGCTTAGAGGAGGAGCTAAGTGTCATTAAGTCAGAGTTTGATAAACAGGAGGCAGAGCTAGCAATCAGAAAGAAGGAAATATGTAACAAAGAGGTGGAACTAGAGAAAAAGTCACAGAAGCTATGTGAGAGGGAAATTCTAATTAAACAAAGAGAAGACTTAATCAAGAAGAAAGAGTCAGATGAGATGAACGTGGAAAATGAACAATTGAAGTCTAAAGACGGTGAACTGATATGCAGATTAGAGGAAATAAAAAAATTGAAGGAGAGTATTATTGAACTTAAGACCTATGAAAGGCAAGTGGATGAGAAAATTACAGAGATCAATATGAAAGATGAAGAACTAAATAATTTGGAGTTGAAAAATGAAAGTCTGGAAAAAGAAATGAGAAAAATGGAAGAAAAGACTAAGACATTTGAAGATTTACAAGTTTCCTTTAAAGAGCTGAAGCATGAATTAGAAGAAAAAGAAAAAGAGATTGCAAAGTTGAGTGATGCCAGAATGGAACTAGCAGAAGTAAAATGTGCTGCTCACACTCACAAGACTTTGTATGAAAGAGTAAAACAGGAATACATTGAAGCCAGGAAAGAGCTTGAAAAACTTACTGGGTTGGAAAAATGTGTAAGTGAAAAAGAAACTGCCCTTAAAGAGGCTAAGAATACTGTTAATGCCCTTTCCAGTGAACTGTCGGACTTGAAGGAAAAATTGCAACAAATTTTAACCCAAAAAGAAAATCTTGAGAAAGAGACTGAGAGACTCCAGTCTCAGTTATTTGCGACAGGAGATGTAGAAAAAATGAAAGAAGAGTTTGAGATGACCAAGACAAGGCTGAATGAGACATTGACTAAATTGTTGGAGAATGAAGCCAAACTGAGAGAGACAGAGAGCAAAGTGAAAGAGTTAGATGAGCAAAACAAGAAAATGGCAGATGAATTGTGCGATAAGACACCTGATGGTTCTAGTCCAGAAAAAAGTGCTAGACATTACAGAAAAGAGAAAATTCAAATGCAGAATTCTTTAATTGAATATAAAGTTAAGATCGAATCACTGCAGGCAAAGATTCGGGGTTTTGAGTGCATGATCGAGTCAGAGAAACTCCAAAGGAGTACATCATGTGTTGTCCCATCTGCTAGTGATCCTTCCCTGCTAAACAAGATACAAAAATTGTCAGCAGAATTAATGGAAAAAGACAGTGCCAACAGAAGTTTGATAAAAGAGGTTGCTCAGTTGAAAGACAAGATTGAAGAATTGGAAGTAAAACTAAAAGAAGCCTATTCTACCACCCCTCAGAGAAAAGTTCTTCCTGTATCCACTGTAGTAGCAAGTCCAACTTTATCACATGAACTTGAACAGGTGAGTTCAAAAAACATGAAACAAGCAAAACCGCAAACAAAACTTTGTCTAAAGCACTTCAAAGTTTTGAAAGTCTTCTTATATACTTGCAACATTTTGGCTAGAATTGAAAAAGAAACAAGGCGGGGATTAGAGGGTTAAGTTTTACATTCATTGACATTGATGAAATTTTCTGGCTTAATATAGCAAATTTAATTAAATTCCAAAATATTATTTTCATACAAGAAATCTTTGCTACTATAAACTAGTGATTAGTTTTCTTAAAATATAATTCTCTGGGACTCTTTTATGTAGAAGTCACCATTTCTGACTATTCCGCCCTTTTATTGCTGAAATTTTGATGTTAGACTAATAATAAGGGATGTTAAATTAATTTAGGTGGCATGTTAGGATTGTTTTGCCCTGCCACAGATATGGTTGGGGCACCCAATGTTAAGCCTGTCTATCAACTCTCCATCCATCAATACATCTCTTTGTCCATAAGTACATCTCAATGTCCATTGTGTTTAGGTTAGTTTCTCATGTACTGTTTTACTGTGACAGAGATGCCAACAAAATTATATTTCATCAAAAGCATTCCTGTCATTTTTACCCAAAATTATGCCATCATGACCACTTCAGTCAGAATCTGATTTTCTAGGCAAATCAAATTTTATACAAGTGAACTGAAACTTATACAATGGTATATTAACATCACTGAAATGCTTGTAATGTCTGGTGCTATACATTTTTAAAAGCATACCTTATTATTTGCATCTCAAAAATAATTTAATTTTAAGCAATAAAAGGTTGCTTCAGTTTAGAAAGATCTTTAAACCAACAGCAGTGGATATTGATTATACTGCAACCAATTAATCCCCCAACACAAAAACCCCATTTAGTACAAAAATTCAACGGTGAATGAATGCCATGCCTATGCAGTCTTTTCTTGATGAACTTTAGCTTGATACATAACAGATGAAACAAAAACCTGTTGGAAGCACATTTCAAGAAAAAATTTAATGTGACACATGTTGACATAGTCAAAAACACTTTAGGAAATGCATTTCAAGCATAACTAGCATGATACATAGTGGAAACAACTATAGGAAGCACATTTGAAGCATAACTTTCACTTGACATGTAGTGGAAACTGGAGGATGCACATTTCAGACATAACTATAACATGACACGTAGTGGAAACAACTGTAGGAAGCATATTTCAAGCATAACTTTAGTGTGACAAGTAGCATAAACAACTTTAGGAAGTACATTTCAAGCATGACTTTAGTGTGATATTTAGTGGAAGCAACTGTAGGAAGCACATTCCAAGCATAATTTTTGTGTGACATGTTGCATAAACAACTGTAGGAAGCACATTTCAAACATGACTTTAGGGTGTCACAGCGGATAAAAAAACAACTGTAGGAAGCACATGTCTAGTATAAATCACTAAATCAGTAATATTTACTCCCTAAAATCATTTGATGGATAAAAAATATAAAGTAATTATATTTTGATGTTCATATTGATTTCTTGATCCATGTAAGCAATAGTATCACTTCTGGTGATGACAGTGGTGGCATCAGCATTAAAGCTTTTCATTACAACTCTTGCAACTAAGATGCAAGGAGTGATACACATCACCACATTGATGAAAGTGAAAAAGGTTCTACATATCACTTTTTTTTTCTCTCAACTTCCTTTCAGAACCATTATGCCACCATGTCATCTTTTTAAAAGCTTTTAAATGCTAAATCTGTACAAACCCTTTATTTCTGGACCAGTTTGTAAATTCACAAATTAATGGAACTTTAGCTTCCAGAATAGTAAATGCCCTACCTTAAGCTGTGATTTTATTTCCTTTTTTTTTTTTGGCATCAGAAAGAAAAATTGAAATCCAAACTCTTGACTATCCTTGTTGGCAAATTGCAGCCAAAAGCAGTATATACTTTAATAAGATTTCTAATCATTTTGGTTGTAGTTGCTCGCTGTCTATTTGATTTACAGCTGAGTGCTAAATTTGGCTGAAATCCACAATTGGGGAAACAACTTTTTATATCATTTGTATTATAATCAGAAAAATAAACTTTAATTGTGTCTGCATAAATTATTTTAATTTATGGTGTTTATCCGATTCATATTTTAGAAAGCTACAAGAAAATATAAATTCCAAATAATTATAAAATATAAATGTACAATAACATAACATAATAATATATCACAATTTGTTGTTGATACATTTAATGCAGTGTAAGGGGATTTAAAATTATGGTGTCAGAATTTTCAGCTTTTAAGCTAAGGCATTCTCAACGTTTTTATTTCACACTTATGTCTACATTTATTATAATTATCATTCTCATTTTATTTACTGTACATATTTTAGTGAATTTTTCACTGTTGTTTTATTTTCATGATTTTATTGTAAAGGTAACCAGAATAAATTCTCAGCAAATGTAACCTGTTAGGCAGAAAGCTCTGAACTTGTATTTCTGATACTACCCATATATCTCATCAATATTGTATACAAAGTATAAATCTAAGGCATCCAAATGTAAGTTTGCTCATTTGATAAATAGAATCTAGCATAATTTGTATACTTATATAATAAATATACTTATTATATGCTCATTTTCTTTTCTCCATTAACTTTACATTGTCAGAATCATGAGGTATTTTTCTCTATTTTTTCATACTGCATGACATGTGTCTAAAAATAGTATAGTGTATTAGGAACTACTTTGTAAACAAACAATGTATGCTCATTTAGTACAAGCTTTAGCTTTTGGTTTATTAAATTTGTGGATGAACTAAACAAGCTGTTTTGTCCATTTTTTGAAAATAGAGCTAATAAAGTTAATGACTTGGATGAGTTCACTGAATCACAAGTGAAACTCTCAAACATGCAAACAAATCAACCTGGTATTCACAATGTCAGCAACAAATGTGAGCAACACAATAAATGAAAATACCATTCTGATCATTTAAAAAGTTATTTAGGAGAAACATTCGTAACTTTTTACAAATAGACTATTACCAATGCTCTCTAGAGTCTCTAAAAATAACACAGAAAAGCATGCTGAGTCAAAGGAGTTATCGTATATCTATCAGAGAGGTACCATTTTAGAAGTCAGTCAAAACACTAAATTTGTGAAAAGAAGTGCAACTGAAGGTTCTGGTAGGAAACTAAGCCTCAGAGCCAATAAGCCAAAAAAAAAAAGTATTATTTCCACAGGCTAAATGGATTATCACACAACAGCTGCTTTGCAATTTTCCCTGTTTAACTACTTTGATACAGTGTTAGGCTAGCGATATAACACATGCAGTGTATAATACAGGTCATCACTGGGGTCTTTCCAACAGTGAACTGCAAGTGATGGGGCATAAACATGTCTTCTTTAGCTAGTGAAAAGAATGGCAATAAATATACTTTTACGCATCTTAAATGTCCTCAAAATGTACTTTCTTAGTTGAGCAAGTCCAAATGACATGACCCATGTCATGGAAAACCTGATACACACCGAAATTGTATTGTAATTTAGCCTACATTTCCGACCATAATCACATTCTCCTTACTACACCGCATTGACCCAATAATCCAGTCCATCATAGGCAGAAAAGCAGAATTTTGTTGAATCAAGAGAAAACGTAAAATCCACTCATTCCAGACCAACAGCAAAAGTTTTTTCAATTTGCATTCATTCAAACTATGACTCTAAATTTCAATTTTAAGTAGACCAAAACAAGAACTTTTTAAAACTAATGTCAAGCATGCGATGAAGTTCAAAGGTCACTGGGTGGTGCTATGTGCACATTAATATTGCAATTGTATACTGATGAATCAACGGTTGTGTATTTATTTGGAAATACAGCATAAATTCAATTCCTTTGTTTCTTTTATTATGAAGCCTTAGGTAGGAAAACAAAGTGAGTATATAGGATAAAGGTTACTGTATTTGTATTGAAAAATGTGAACTCGTTTTTTTGGACTAATGCTGCACTGCCAAGGTTGTGCAGTATTACTCACAAAAACTTGTTCATATTTTCCCATACAAATGCATAATTAAATGTATAGTTATAAGTAAATAAATTTCATGTTAAAATTACTAACTCATTGAATTTATTAAGGCATGTAAAGCATGGAAATTCTTTGAATTGTGTCATAAATTTCACTTCGAAGCGTATTTATATATGATCCTTCATACAGATATAACACACATGTACACAAAGCTGTTGATAAGAATTTATAACGAATTTAGTAATTTAGTTTAGAATTATTTGCGTTTTTAAAAATTGCATCGAGTATTTTGTGAAAACCTGAAATACTAACTTACACTCAAAAGTTGGCAAAACTGAGTCTTAATCATCAAGGTTATAATCCTGTCGTCATATGGCTTAGTGAATAGTCACCAAAGCTAATTCAGGGTGCATTTGATTGATGGCTCTGTTTGAGTGACTTTTCACAAGAATCAAATTATTTCAAGCATCTGTTGAACATCTGAATCTTGAACCAGTAGCATAATGTATGTTGATCAAAAGGTATGGACCATGCTTACAGATTTCAAATGAGAGCTGAAACATTTTGAATTGACAGAGTCATGAGCGTGAGCAGAAATTGAGATGTCAGCTACGACAGGCGAGTCAGACAATCCAGGAACTGAATTCTCAGATCTCCAGTTTGAGAGACGAGATCAGGAGCAAGGAGACATCAGACACAACAAATTATGACACTATCAAGTCCCTACAGGTGGGTGCTTGCCTTGCTAATGACACCATTCATGTAAAATGAGATTTCCATATATTAATTTTTTCCCACAAGTTAGCCAAAATCAGAATAGCTGTATGCTGGGGCCTGGAGTCTGTCTAAATGTTACACAGGATTCTCTTTCACTTAAAACTTCTTGGCCAAAGGTAATTTTGGTATACTGAGTGTACATAAGTGCTCCAGCTAACTAAAACTTACATTTCTTAGTTAATCACAGTAACTGCATAGACACAGATCTTAAATATTCAATATTTTTATGTTACTTTCTTTAATACCATATTTGATGTGCCATACATACTCAATTATAAGTCAAGCCCAACTTCACAGACCCAGATTTGCTGTTAAATAATGTACCAGCAGATCTGAATCCGTGCAGTTTCTTTGGAGTAATGAGAAGAACAAATAGCACAGACTCTGAACTACTGGTGCATTATGTAATGGCAAAACAGGGTCAGTGTTCGCAATTAGAATATATGCTAGTAAATGTAGTAAATATGTAATATCTGCACTGTGTTCTTTAGAGATTATTATTTGGATACATTTCATGTTTCAATTTCATAATTGCGTACATGCTAGAAGAGTTAGCTCCCATTGTGTTGAGCTCTGTACTGTAGAGATTCATTTTCTCTTTTCCACTGTGGTCATGTGTGGTACTACAATGTAGGCTCTGTTTTGAGACTGATTCAACACATAAGTTTACATGGCAATGACACTGATGGTAGATTCAGGGAAAATCAAAACATTTCTTGTCGGATTTTTAGCAGCTACTTTCCATTCATCAGGTGTACTAGGATGTAGACATGCACTTTTTTAATGGATAATTTTCATTTCAGTTTTTCCAAAAAATAGGGATGTGGACTTATTAGGGCATGTGGGAGTATTAAGTCAAATACCGTAATTTTTTGTTTTTCAATAACAATTACAGTTTACAAGGTGTTGCCTCAAAGTTGGAGAATTTGATAAAGTATTTTGCATTTGAAAGAGTTTTTTACCCTTCACCAGACAGTTATCAATTATTTGCTTAAAACACTAATTTTTACTCACATATACCATTCTTTATCTACAGCTAAAAAGATGTGAGAATCATTTAACTTGAAACAGTTATGGGCTTATTTTACTTTCATATATTATACTGTATTTTTGCATGCAACATCTTCACCAACTCCAGTTCAGATTTGTGCACATCTGTGCACCTTGGCAGATGATTAAATAAGAACTGACCTTGTGACATCTATTGGATTTTACAATTTGCTGCTGTTCAGGTATAACAAACTAATCAGTTGAACAGCTTGTAAAAACACTGCATTGCACATAAAAAATATTAAACTGGTAGAGTCCATTCGACAGGGTTGACTGAAAGAACATGTATCAGTGATTTGGTTGCATTTGATTTGGCCTGAGTCAAATGAATTTCATTGGTGCTTTGTTTTAAAAAAAAATTTGTCGTACTATCAAGCTGTAGAGACAGGCACAGTTCAAAACTTTGGTGACAAAGACATCCATATACAAGCGATGCCAGTTTATGTACTCATAAATCTAATTACAGCAGAATGATATTCAGAATAGACCACTGTGTGTCAGATTTAATGATTTTAGAAAAGGGAAGGAAATTCATAAAACTGCAATTTCGTTTCTCTGATTACCATCAACAAGAGGAGTACCATCTTTGGCTTCCTTCTAACATATACATACCAGTCTTCTTATAGCAGGAAATTGCATTAGGTAGGTTGTGGATTCTGCATTATGACCCCTTGGTCACTGTCAGGGAATGGGGTAAAATTGTGTTTCTGTTTAGGGAATGTGAAAATAAACCCTTGGGGATTTGTGATGGTGAGTCATTTGAAGTTGCTCTTGTTTTGTTTTTGAATTTCTGATACAGCATAATACAAAAATATAGTAATTAGTGTTATCCATTGTGAAATATGTAGTTTTATGGCATGCTTAAGAGTGGTCAACAGAGAATTTGGTTAAAAACCAAATAATGTTATGTTTTAAAGTAAAAATATTTTGCCATATGATTCAATTGGCTAATCTTGAGTACTACTTAGCAATACATTACTTGTTATTTTAAAAGTAAATAATTCTTTAACTTTTTCAGATTAGGATATATTTGGACATACATCTGAGCAGCCCATAGAATATAAAATAATATGCAAATTGATACTTGTGTATGAAAATCTTACCCTATTATTTTAGCAGAATAACCTAATAATTTTCTTTAATTTATAAGACCTTGTTTTAGTATTAGTATCTAAGAAATGTACAACATATTGAAAATTCCTGCATAAGAGAAATCAAAAAAGAATCATTTCAAATTCATTGGTTTCCAATTTACATTCTCTTTTGTAGGCAAGCTAGGCCATGAATTTAATGTCAGAATTAAATAAAATTGAAGCTGATAATAAAAGCATGCCTCACTCTGTCACCATATGGCATGGTAAAACATGCTCATTTGTTTTACTATGAACAATATTTGCATACATATATATATATATATATATATATATATATATATTACAATTTCATCTTGCATGTGACCGCTCTAGTGACCTGGTGGTTAGAGCGTCCATCTCAGATGTGGGAGGTCGTGGGTATGAACCCCAGCTGAGTTATACCAAAGCCTTACAAAAATGGTACTAACAGCTGCCTCACTAGGCGCTCACCAGCAAGAGGTTAGTGTTAGGACTGGTCAGCCTGGTCTCAGGATAATGTGACTGGGTGGGACATCAATGCTACATGTCTGCAGCATGATGCCCCAGTGCTAGACATCACTATAAACTGCCACACTGCAGACATCATAGCAATCTGACTGAAATTTTTTAAAAGCTACATTAAAAATCCAAATCACACACACATACACACACACACACACACACACACACATATCTTGCATACACAAGTTAACGACCTTTAAAGTTTTGTACTAAACATAATGATTCCGTTTGATGATATAATAATAAATCCAGAATGACTCAGTGTGCTGTTTACATCACAAAACACATATTGTACCCATTTATAATAAATACATACACTCTGTAAGCTTCATGCAATTAATGAAATTTGCAAACATCTGAGAAATGTGAAACTATCAAAGTTTAACTCTACATTTTGTTTTCGGTGGACAGGATAAGTGGCATAAAGCAGAAGAAAAGCTCCAAGAGAAGCATCAAGAAGAGCTCCGTCAGCTTCAAGAGGAGCTTGTCTTACGGGAACAAAAAATCCTTACAAAATCTGCAATCGTCAAAAGCTTGCGTGAGCAGATCAAGACAGAAAGAGACAAGTTTGAAATCTTTGCTACAGGTATAAACATTGAGATATGGAAGAAAATTATAACAAGACAAACACAAGTAATATACATTTATTCGTGGATAGGATAATGAATCAGGTATCACAGTTAGTAACTTAAAAAGGTGAAGGATTGATTGTAAAGTCTATAAGCTGATTATTGAAGCTTACTGTTAAACAGACAGCTGTACAGTAATTAGAACTTTGTTCCTTAAATACTTCCTGTGAACAGTTGGTAAGTATAATAATGTACAACCACAAATGCAAAACTGCTGTGTTCAGATCAATGTGGAAAATTCTCATAATGTTTGAAATGAATAAAATCCTATGGTAGGTTGGTTTTTCAATGTAGAATCTTCATTGAACATTTTTTGCATGTGATATCTGTATATGGTGGAGCCAATTTCAGTAGCAATAAGCATGTTTTAATGCCAGTGTAATGCAGGGGTTTCCAACCCTTTCATATGAGGGGCCACATTGCAGGTTTTTTCTCACTCACAGGGCTGTTTATAAACTTGGTTAACATTTCCACTACCAGTCTGCACAAGTTATGAAAGGTTGGTGGACTGGATTCTAGTCCACTGGCCATATGTTGGACAACACTGGTATCATGGGTCTCCAGCAGTCTTGACAGACCACATGAAAATGACATAAATAAGACATTAGTTCTATGATAAAAAGGAGTGTAAGGGGTCTGCAGCAGTCTGAACAGACCACAAGCAAATTACAACAAGAATAAAACCAGTAGAAATAGCATGAGAGCTGTTTATTGGGTATACAGCACTCTAGACAGACCACATGAACATTACATCATCAATAAGACCAGTAGAAATAACATGAGATTTGTGTATTGGGTTTGCAGCAAACTTGACACACCACATGCAAAGTACAACAAGAATAAGACCAACGGAAGTACTGCAAGAATAGTGTATTGGGTCTGCAGCAATCATGCATCAAGTGTTGATAAATTATACATTTCATCTCTTGATCATAGTCGAATATAGAGTTTTACCCAAAATTACATGTATATAAAAATATCTTCATGAGCACCATTTTCCTTGCTAAACCTATTAAAATCTTGTGCTGATGAATGTTTCATGATCAGTAGTAAATTATCTGATTACAGACAAAAAGAACAATGATGAGGTGTTACAGCAGGTGAAGGAAGCATTGAAAGTGCAGGAAAGCATGCTAAAGGACTATGATAATGCCCTCCAAAGCAAGGAAGAAGAAATTACAGTCAAACAGACAGGTATATTTCCCTTGCAGGCCTATTAGATACATGGTAAAACACTCTTTCTAAGGGAAGTCAATCTGAATGGATTGGAAACTATCTTTTGAAATTTTTAATTTTTTTTTCTTCATTTCAAATTATATTGTAATATTTCAAATATGTTGACTTGAAAGAGATATCATATGAATAGAAGAAAAAGTTATTAATCATGCAAATTTCACTTATCCCCAAGTATGCTGGCAAGAGCAAATTATATATAAAAAATTGCAATATTGAAAATAGGTTTGTATATTTTAAAATTGATAACTCTTTTGAAGTCATTATTTGGATTCGAACATGAAGAAATAAACTGCAGTGTTTTTGCACTGTTTGCACTCGCTTGGTCCAGTGTTGCAGTTGATCAGCATATAGCTCAACCATGGGCTGTACACTGTCAGATGTTGTAATGTTTATGTAATACTTATTTTATATTTGGTTCCTCCTATGTTTGTGTTAGAATTTTTAGTCTAAATGCACACATTTTTATGTAGGTTGATGTTTTTATTAGAAACTTGACTTGTCATCATGTTAGTAGTGATGGATTTGATAGTTACAAACACAGATCTATTTAGGACCATAATATGAAATAGAAAAAATCTACAAGAAATGAGCACAGATTCAGGAATATGCAATGACTGAAATATGTTGATTGACTGCTTCATAAATTGAAACAGAGGAACACAGGAGAATAACAATATTGCATGACATCTTGAAATGTTTTGCATAGTGTGATGTGCAAAGACAGTGTTATTGAACTGCATGGAATGTTAATGCTTTCAGTGAAAATTGAGCCTATAGCTAAATCAAAAACTTTGGGGAAAAAATTTATTTTCTTTGTTTTCTTTAACATTTTATTTACAATACTGATGTATTCAGTGTAGTAAATTATTCAATAAACTGAAAATGGAAAACTGGAAATAAAGTTATTTTTAACTGAATTGTTGTGCAGATTACATGCATTACCATAAAATAAAGTAATCTTTGACCCTTTATAAAACAGGAGCTACTGCAGAACGTAGCAGATCCATATCAGATAATCTGGGTCTATAATGTTATAAGCTGAATGTATGATATATACATATGAATACAGCATTAGAATCCTTCTTCAATTTTCAGAATACGAAAAGCTTCAGGAAAAATACCATGAGTTGTTAAAGTCCACAGGAAGATCAGACAAAGAACTGCTGGCTCAGAACAGAAACTTCACAAAAGTTGAGGCAGAACGAGATCTCCTGTCGAAGCATAACATGGAACTGCAGGATGAGATTAAGAAAATTACAAATGAGAAGGATCGACTCAACTCAATGATTAGAGAAAATAACAGTGAACTCAAAGAGATGGAGAAAGCCCTTACTGGTAAGACTTAGAGTTATAGAAGATTTTACTAAAGTTATCAGTTTTCATATGAAATTTATGAAATAATTTAGTTACAGGTATTTATGAGACCTTTGTGTGTGATTTGGATATTTTTAAACGTAACTTTAACAGTTTTTCAATCATATCACTACGATGTCTGCAGTGGCAGTTTTTAGTGATGTCTAGCACTGGGGCCTCATGCTGCAGACATGTAGCATGATGTCCCACCCAGTCACATTGTCCTGACACCAGGCTGACCAGTCCTAATACTAACATCTTAATGCTGAGCACCTAGCGAGGCAGCTGTTAGTACCATTTTTATAAGACTTTGGTATGACTTGGCCGGGGTTCGAACCCACGACCTCCCGCATCCGAGGTGGACTCTCTTACCACTAGGCCACCGGATTCTTTTATGTACTGTCTTTACTCGCTTAAGTCAAGTCAAACTGCAAACACCAAAGATCCTGATCTGCCATAGCATAATGTGCCTGCAGATTAGGGTCTATGTTGTTTGTTCTACTGATTACTCCTAACAAACTGCACAGATCTGCTGGCACATTGTGCAACTGGGTCTGTGCAGTTTGAATTTGGACTTGACTGATATGTGAGTATATAAAGTAATTGAAAATGAGTTATATTAATTTTATGTGAAGCAGGAGCTAACTTAAGATTTTTTTTTTTATCATGGCTGTCAGTGTAGTTGTGAGCTGAACCCTGCTTATAAGTGAGTATAGATGTAATTCTTTCTCTAGAAAGGCAGAAAGCCTCAAAATTCAAACATCTCAGTTAAAGGTACATGTTCCCCTGATAATGAAAACATACTTTGAGTCATGCTATGTGAGATATTTAGACAGTCCTCACTTGTGACTGGTATTCAGACCTTTTTCATTACAGAAACAAAGCTGCAGCACGAGGAACTGAAGCAAAAGGTGCTGAGTCAGTCTAGTTCTGAGATCTCTGTAGTGAAGCAAGAACGGGACAAAAAATATCATGATCTCGAGAAGAAACTGAAGGTACATGTATCTTCTTTCTTTGGTCTAGGAAATTCATAGCGTTTATTGTTGTGTCTGTGAAAGCATGCAGAGACATATTTTCCAGCAAGCAGCATTATCACCACTATAAAGTCCCCAAGACTTATATTCTGTCGATTCTTATAATGTGGGACAGACATGGATTAAATTGTTAAAATTTCTTGTGTGACTGTTAGGGCTGTTCCATTTAAACATACATGGTACCTAGGGAAGGCAGTTTTTAAATATATATGCCAGGGTACTTTGATTTCACAGAGTCCATATTAAAATGATAAGAAAATTTTAAATTGCATCTATGGGTGAGTACCCAACTTTACAAGTGCCTTCCCTGAAAGCCACTTATAATGTGTTTCCCTTGCATGTAACCCAGTGTACTTTAGTTACTCCTTTACTTATGACTCAGAGGAACTTTCATGATTCCCCCACTTATAACTCGGGGCACTGTTGTGACTCCCTCACATGTAACCCATTGTACTTTTGTGACCCCCTCATGTATAACCTTGGTTACTTTATGGCTTCTTTAATAACCTGGGTTGCTTTTATTGGCTCTCTCATTTATATCCTGGAGTTTTTTAATTGCTCCCTCACTTACACCCCAGGATACTTACATGGCTCCAAAGAGCAGCACTATAAAGAAGCACTGTACAAGATTTCATATTCTCATCATTTCATTGAATTTTAGTTAGTCTGAAATATTTAAAAGCATTATCAAATTCTCAGGGTAATTTTATGTTGCATTTTTGTTCCTTTTCTTATAGCAATTTGAAAATCTCAGTTTATTTGGGCTTCACTTGATCAAGTCAGCAGAACCCCATAGTAATATTGTTGTCTGTCCAGCTATCTGTATATCTGTCCTTCAAGATGCCTTCCAGAAGATAGATTTTTTTATGAATTGTCGCATTTGAACTAAATTTGATGTGCTGCTTATATGAAAGAGACCATGAAATAATTAGATATTTAGTTATTAATGTTATCATTTAGAAGAATAATTCCCCCCTTCTGTCTTGACCACAGTCTAATTCTACCAGGGCCTGTTGGATTTCAACCAAATTTAGCATGCAGCTTTATATTGTGGAGACCTGGCATGACATCGGTTTTCCAGCAAGTCATGACATCAGAAATGCTCCCCTTACTTTTGTGATAAGGGGGGAATTCTCCCTTATGATAAAATCCTGGGAGCATCTTTGCATCATTTTCATCAGTTCTGCCCCTTGATTGACTCTTCTTCAGACTTTAGCTTCTAAAGCATATCTTTATGAAATATGGTTGGATTATTTTTCATGTAGCTTTCTAATGATGAGACCTTGAATGCATTGTTTTATGACATCAATTTGCATGATTTGTTCCCTTGATTTCCTGTCTTCTTGACTTTTGTTTTAATATCAGTAATGCATTACCTGCCTCAATTGTATTGTTTACCTTTCCTGGACAGAAATGACCCTTATTAAAGAATTCCATCCTTCTATCAGATGGAAAGGTCCAGAAAGTCTAGAACCAGAGAGAACACAGATCCACTCTGTTTCTAACATCCTAAGCCCAATGCACAGTAGCCATCCTCTTTTTAGTGGATGTCATTTGGATTCATTTAAATTCATTAATGCTCTTGGAAAATTTGCCTTTTTTTAGAGACACACATAATTAGTGGTTGTATAATCTCATGAGATTTTTAGGCATTTTGTACCTTCTTTTTTATTTCTCAGCAAAACCTTTAACCTGTACCTTATGCCTTTGGTGATAGGGTAGATCATAGCTATTTCTATTGGCATCCCATTTCTATCATTAATTGGTCATTTTCGTATGTTGCTGGACTTCTAGGGTATGAATCATCTTCCCATTCATATTAGGAATTTTTGTTTTTACCTCCATTCTTATATCATCATGAATGTGAAAAAGTATCTGCTAAATATAAAAGAGGTACATATATTTGCATAGTAATCTTTTTTCCTTAGGTTATAGCATTATTTAATGTCAAACTCATTTGTCGTTGAATTTAAATGTTATTATTCATTCTTCACTTCCCATATATTTTGATTCCTACATTGAAATTAAACTCTTCTAGCTGTCATAAGGTAATTTAGCACTGTCTGTGTCAACATGTTTCTTGATTCTTTTCATCATAGAGACTGGCTGTTCAGTCCCAAAAAATGGAGCATAAAATTTGTGAATGGATATATCAAAAGATATATAACTTCATGAATCCTCTTTAGAGGAATTGCTAAGGACATCATCTTTAAGAGTCAAGACAGTAATGTGTTTTCAAATAATCATGACGTTATAGCTAAGATGGATATTCCTTTCCATTTTTACAATTCTATGCTTTTAAAATAAGCAACAGAAAAGACTGAAAAGACAACAAGCTTTGTGAAATTTAACAAATAATTCATTTCCCTAGAATACAAAGTGAAAAGGAGAAAAAAGAACCCATGGTATTACGAATTAAATCCCAAAATAATCCAAGAATTATAGACATAAGACCTAGTAATCTAAAGTCCTGAATAAAATTCAGTAAAAGTCTGGAATAAATCCAAAAACTGAAGGCAATGACACGTCTGTTATAGCTCCTGGTGTGTTGATGTGCTAAGTCTTTTGTTGAATCACACAAATGTAATTCCAGGTTTGAATACAGTATAAATTCCAGTAAATGTCTTTATTCAAGAATTTTATCGGAGCACTTTTTGTATTTCCAGAGAAAATAATCACTTGAATTCAATAATTTGAAGAAATAATATTCATCCCAATTGGACACAACATAATACAGCTTGATAGTGCTAGATGTTATAGCATGAATGATAAAATCCTCTCAGTTACAATATATATAGTTCTTTACTTGACCTCAGATCATGATTAGCATTTTCTTTTTTAAAAAATTACCTAATGGAAAATAACCTTCTAGAATGAATCTGACAAAATAAAAACAATAACCTGTAAAATTCAAAAACCTTGACCCAAATAAACATGTTTACTTCCTCTATTAATAATACATGAAAATAAATACTGATTTTAAACCCATACACATAGAGAATAATTTAGCTATGTATTAGTTGTTTACAGTGAATAAAATAAAAAAGTAAACTTGAGTCAAGCAGAAATGAACTCAATCCTGGACTAGGTCAAGTCCAACATACAATGTTACATTAAAATAGCATGTAATGAAATAAAACAAAACAAAACTAACAAACAAAGCAAATTAAATATACATAACACATTAAGAACAATTTTCATAGCACACTGCGAAATATATATGTAATCACATAATCATATTTTCCTGAATTTACAAGTTATCAATCAGGTTCATTAAACTTACCAGGTCTTGACTTTACTAAATGATGAGTATAATACATACACACTTGTAAGTTGAGTCCGACTACAGACTTAATAACAGACCCAGATCTGCCATCGCATAATAATAAGATAAATTAACTGACCACACTATTGTTTTATCTTGTTCATATTATACTATATAAATATAAAAGCAACTGGTGGACAATATGCAGCTTTCATTCTTTGTCCCTTTTTTCTGTAAATGAATAAGAATGAAAACAGTCGCAAATACAACTACTGCTACTACTATAAAAACACAAGTATGTTACTGTAACTGTGCCAGAGGAATTGCATACACACAAGCCCCTGCCTCCATCTCATTCATTGGTAACTAAGTGGATCTAATCCCAGATTTAGCAATATGGAAAATGTACCATCCGATCCAGCTTTTTTCATCCAAGGATATGTACTTTTCCATTTAGTGTTGAACCCATTCCTTCATTTCTTAAGATCTTTCTCTGGGGGAAATCCTGCTGTCTGAATTGGAATGACTTATGGTGACACCAATCTCTGATTTTTATAGCCAGGCCACCATGGGTCTAGCTGGGCACTAGGTAATTCTACAGAGCATTTGTTTGGGTTTTTTTAAGTGGTATATCCATTTTTCATAAGAATTTTGCTTAACTTAAAATGTAATGTGTAACTTTATTATTTAGTAGCAGACATGACATCATCATCATCCCTGAACAATAACATTACTCTGTCAATGCTGTGATTAAACCACTATCAAAGGCCTATCAGGAACAAAGATAACGATAAAGTATGTGAATAATTATCCTGGATTATCTAACTATTTAAATAAATACCCAAGGAGAGGCAAAACAGGTGTCATTTGAGCAATAGGACTTTGATGGGTCACTAGATGTCTATTGAACACATTCATTCTCTAAGGGAGAGTGGTGAACGTAAAAGTATTGTGGCACAAGAGCATAGTGTAGTTGTGGGTCTAAAGCATCAAGGAACAAGGACTGAAATGAAAAATTAGAACACTGATTTTTAATAATTTAATATATATTTTTTGATGGAACATTGGCTAATATTGCATGATAAATCTTAGATGCTCCTAGGGAATCTTACAATATCATTATTAACATAAAATTACTGATTATTAATTAATATTTTTGATTTATTGTTTCTTCTGTTCCCAGAATTTTTTCATTTTCCAGGAATAAAACATTGCAAAAGTGTGGATAAATGCAGGCATAGGAAAACCTCTTGGAACATGCCCCACCTGCCTGTGTTTTACTAATTATAAACTTACAGATAGTTGTCTGATCTGTTTTTTAGTGGTCAAATGAGGTATAGGACCTCATTGAGTTTAGGCAAACATATAAAGGGAGGAAGGAAAATCCCTCTTTGTTTCAGACCCCCACACACACTTTTTTTGACTTGCTACCAATCAACCCTGTCGGTGACAGGGAGTCTGCATTTACATGCCAGTCTAGGAAAGGGGATAGTGTCATCACTACCACACCACCTTCCCTATGATACTTTTTAATCCATATGGGATGTGGGCACATCCATTTCAGGGAAGGAATTGTGTTTCCTGTAGCACTGTTGATGTTGTATGTGATAGATCCATCATACCTGCATGTGTGGAGTCAAAGAGAGAGGAGGGAGGCTCAAAGAAGGAATTAGCTAGGGCTTTATGGTTCTATTTGTCTGCTTCTACAGGGTATGAAGTATTTTTTCTACATCATAGAGGTTCCGCTGACATTTCAGCATCTACTATTTCCAGGTGGATTGCCCTCCCTATTAAGAGAGCTTATTAGTTCTATCCTAAAAGGTACCTTTCACTCATTTGTCATTTGAGAATGTTAGGAAAGGTTTGTTTTGGGAGTCACGCACTACTTTCTCTTCCTTATTCCTTCAGTCTTTGATGCACGAGAACAAAGACATATATTCTTTGGGCCCAATAGTTATGGCACAAAAAGTAGCCCAGTGGACTCTGCCACAGAGAGGAATATATAAAGTTTTATCCCAGCTTTTGAGGCCCTCGGTGATGCTGCAAAATTTTAGGAAACTTCTACCAGGTACCTGTTGATCCTAACGATCGGTTACCTGGGTACCTGATCAAAGGGAAATTGTTTTTATTGTGAACCTGAGCTGCTTTGTTGTAAGTTCATCCATGTCAACCCTAAAGAGAAGTGTAAACATAATTATTACTAATATGAGTGGCAAAAAGAGCATAATCTGAGCATAAAAAGAGCAATCTATATATTACATGCCATAATTACAGAAAAGTGTATGAAAAATGTACACTTTTGCTACTAAATTTAATACTTACCTGTCACTTTTGCCACATTCCCTCCTCCCATTCTGCTCTGATGCCCCACAAGTAGTCTGGGCCTCTGAAATGAAAATGGTTACTGCACATGGACCTGTGATGTGGAGGACAGACTAGGTCTGTCTTCTAATTCTAGACTTTTTAGAACTTTGCCATGTAATTGGTGGATGGACTTCTCTAATGTAGACAAGGTTATTTCAGTTCTGGAAATGTAATCAATGCATTAGCAGCAGGAAAGTATTAGAAAGTAATTAATTCCCCCCCCCCATGAATACATTTTAACAGCTTTACCATGGATGGTTGGATTTCAACATTAATTTGGAATGCAGTTTTATATTGATGAGACCTTGCATGCGATTTATTTTCAACATTCCAAACCATCATCAACAAGGTGTATGGCCCCTGATTGTCGGTCCTCTTAACTTTAGTGTCAGCAGCATAACTCTTCATAGGGATGTTGCATTGCGACCTAATTTATCATACTCCTCTATATAGATGAAACTTGAATTAGTTATATTTCCAGCATTCCTTGTCATTTAGAGCAGGGATCTCAAACATGTGGCCCGCCAAGCAGTATCCTGTTTGAGACCCCAGATTTAGAAGAATCATTGTCCTGAATTTTCAGAAGTGTTCATCTTATAACTCATCATATATTCTTTACGGCATTTCTTACTCAACAAACTCTTACTTCTTTCCAGGAGAAAACAGAACATGCAAGAGAGCTGCAGACAAATCTACGACAGCAGGAAGAGAGGTTGAAAAATACAGAGAAAGATCTGCAGCACAAAGAAGATACTATTAAGGTATGTGTGCTTTATTTATCTGTGTGATGTTAATTATTACTTAATGTTTACTACTTATCTGGTATGGAAAAATACTGAGTGAATTACAAACTTACTGGCCAAAGCACTTGCACTGGGCCCAGGTATGTTTTCTGCTGACTCTGTGCCATTCCATACTGGATCACAAAAAAAATTGGGATGAGTTACATAAGAACAATGTCGCTTAGATCTGGATGTGCCTTTTATGGGCTTTTTCTCATTGACACCATCTGGACAGAATATGTCCTTTGTCAATCAACTTCATATTCTTATGTAAGAAGTTGCTTGTAATCACCAGAGCCCAAGAACCATTCAGCATATTTTGATGCAGTTTGATGTAAACATTACTTCATAGACCTGGATGTACTGTTTTATGTGGTTGTCTCATTGATACTATTTGGACAGAGTTATGGCCCTTGTCAATCAACTTCATACCTTTACATGGGATGTTGCTCGTAATCATCACAAGTTAAGAAACATTCAAATTACTTTGGTGCAATTTGATGTGAATATTGTTTCACAGACCTAGATATGCCTTTATGGGTTTTTCCCTCCGACATTTATGGCCTATGTTGATCACCTACATATGTGTTGCTTGTTCTGATGAAACCTTGAAAGAGTTGGATTTCGAGCATTCCACATCATCATTCAGAGGAGTCATGGCTCCTGAATATCCATCATCTTTTAGTTTCTCAACACAAGTTTCTCTGTTTAAGGTCCTGCAGAACAAATTATTGTAGTAAGTAGGGACCTTTATGGTTTCTCAGCACAGGTCCCTCTATTTAAGTCCATACACAGCAAATTGTACTAAGCATGGACCTTTGGTTTCTCAATACAGGTCCCGCTGTTTAAGGACATACAGAGCAAACTGTAGTAAGTGGGGACCTTTGGTTACTCAGTACAAGTTAGATGCATTGAGCAGGGACCTTGGGGTGCTCAGTACAAGTTAGATGTATTGAGCAGGGACCTTGGGGTACTCAATACAAGTTCCTCTGTTTAAAGCTACACAGAGCAGATTGTGGTGCACTCATCATAGATAACTCTAGTTTTAATTGCAAATATGCTTACCTTCAAAATTAGCTAAACTGACTTACTTTGAAATGTTGCGATATATCATCAACCACTGAAATATACCAATAGTACACTATCTTAAGATTTTAATAATTGCTGTTGCTTTCTACATATATATATTAATATAGGTATTAATGATGTATTCCTTTAAATTACTGTTCTGTGTATCATAAAATTATACATTCTTTCTAAGCTCTATATAGGAATCGAAAAACTGAGTATTTTGCTCACTGTTTTTGGAACTACTGGGTAATTTTGTAAATTTTATAGGATAATGTGTGAATACTGCAAAAGCAAACTTACAATACCACACTGATTTAAAATTTTCAAGATGCTAATCATGCATTTTTGGGCGAGTCAAACAGCTTGATGACCAAGACTAATTTAGGGTGCCTTTGATTATATGGCTTTGTTAGAGCAAAATGTGCTATCAGCAATCAAGTACTGTCATCAGAGATGCTGTCAGGATGTAGGAATCTGTGCAGACTTTTTTTTAAAAATCATGCACTTGGAGAGCAATGATGAGCGAGAAATCCCGAAAGTTAGTTTCAAGTCGTGTATATAAAATATACTCTGCACAGTATACAATTTTTATTTATCTGTTAACCCTTAAAGTGCTTGTCTCAGCATAAGTCACACTTCTGGTAGAGGTATTGTAGGGCTTGTCAGAACATTTTTCAGGTATGCAGCTGTTTACAAATATGGGTTCTTCAGCATGACATGAATGGTTGTTAACCTAAATTTGATCAGCACATTGTGCCCTGGAACAATCAATTGTAGTTTGAACCTTGCATTAAGGAAGTTTTACAAATGCATGTTTAAAACACGGGCTACCTAGAACATCAAAATGGCTGATTCCTAACATGATTCATCTTCAGAACATGATTTTGTTCATCAAATATTGGCTGATGATAGTGACTATGGCAATGATTTTTAAAGTTATGAACAGTAAAAAAGGACTCTAATGCAGTTATGGACTTAAAACCCCAATATAGCATTATGGAGCAGATAAGAAATATGGCATAATAGTCAGCAAAGTACTGGTTTAAGAAAGTGAAACTTGGCAGAGATTATGTTAGCAAAAAAGTCTTATTTTGGTGTAGATATCCAAAAGACAATGACTTTGAGCTGTGGAAATTATACACAACCATAAATAACAGGAGAGCATCTTATGCAATTTTTTTTCCTTAGATATACGAAATTTGCATACGTGCATATTTATGAAATGCACTTACAAAACTTTGTGTGATTTTCTCATGCTTAAATCTGAGAACATTTTGTGTGCAATGTTACCCTCTTTAGTGAAACGGGACCAAGTTTTCCAACTTGTTCAAGCTGTCTATTTGCCCCTTCAAACAGCAGACTGTGAAAAGGGATCTCAGCACAGAACAATATTCATACACACAGATAAGGCATGGATGAAGCTCAGAAACAATCAACAGCTCAGAAACAATCAACAGATTAATGTTTATAGAACTAGAGATGTCTTTAAAAAATATTATTTTCAATAGAGCATTAACAGAGTGGAGCAGGAAGAAAAAAAAGATGGATATTGAAGTGTTAGATAAATAATGAACTATGGCTGTTTCCTCCTCCCCCGCCTTTTCTTATACTCCTCCCTTTATTTTTGTGACAAGGGGGAGCTCCCCCTTAAGATAAAATCCTGAAAGCATTTCTATATTATTTTGAATGTGCACAGAACATTTGAAATCTTTTTGGATAACATAGTTTATATTAATCGAATACACCATTGTAAAATATGAACTTTTTTAAAATCAGGATCTGTATATTGGCAGCTTAGCCTAACTTAAATTGTTTTGTGTAATTTTAATGCATTTAAACATTTCTTTATGTGTCTCTAAAGTGCACAAATACAGTTTATGTACAACTCTGTCGTTCACCTGGATAACAGTAAAACTTTAAAAATATTTATGTGACTCATTTGCATTTTAAGGCATGGAAGGAGGAGAGGGACAAACTGGTGTCAGGACTTGAAATGATCTTGAAGAAGCAGATAGAGGAAATAAAACAGCTGAAGGAGGAGAGAGATTTTGCACTTAGGGTAAGTATGGACATTTATTTTTACAAATAGCATGGCATATTATCTCCCCTTTGTCAGGCACATTGGAGGCATTCATATAAAATTGAAACACAATTTCATTGTGATTATGTTTTCAACTGTACCTTAACAATTTCCTTGGTTGTTTTTTTTTAATCCAATTAAAGCTCTAAATTCTTTCATACACATACATGTCTT
>JAECUM010005698.1:0-15915 GCA_016617855.1 Megalonaias nervosa
CATCATTCTGCGAACGCGTTACTTGCACCATGCTGGATATGAGACCAAACACAGAGAGACAGACAGACAGACAGACAGACAGACACACATACAGACAGATAAACACAAAACACTACATCTCTTAAACAGGGCAGTAAAATACATTTTTCATAGAATGTATATAACATGTGTGTCAGCTTTGTTTGAAATTCAATTCATCGTGTTGATATACAGCTACATATTTAAAAATTGGTAACTGTCCCATATGATTAAAAATTAAACTGATTTTACAACAAAATAATGGTTGCAGGAAGTGCATTGTATTTCTATTTTCAAAGAATTACCTTGCAAACGTATGTTGAATTGGTTTTGCATCAGTGCAGTCCCATAAATCTGCTTCTTTTTCAGCCGATTTCCATTTCAAACCTGGGAGCCACTGCTGTCGTCTCGATTCACGAAGACACAGTTGTAGAAACTACACTTTACACAATACAAACATCTGATGCAACGGTAGACGACGGTGTGACGTGCAATGTTACTTCTACAAGTCCCAGCACTACTGCTTTCAAGACAAAAGAAACCTACCCTGGGTCAGACGGTATGTTGAATTTTATTCTGATCTTCAAGGATTTCAGAAAGGAGGCGAGTGAATGGCGATGACTGCTGCAAATTGATAGCTAATTTTACAGATGTGTTCCTACTTCCGAAGAAGCCGCGCATTTGAATATTCTTTCCTATGCCCCTAACCTAATGTAGTACTGGTGTAATGCAATAACACTATTACTGAAAAAGTGTTTGTATTTAATCGAGACCTTGTTTGCTCCATATATTTATTATTCACTGCAACATCACATTTCTCATGTGAGGCGCGGTGTTGAATCATATCATCGAATCAGCCTGGGTCGATTATCGTGGGATGTCCTTGGGTAAGGCACTTTATTCTGATTATCTGAGCACTAAATAACCTACTTGTGTTCTTGTGCCGTTAAATATCAGGTCATCAAATCAACAGTTCTCACGACTTGGGGCTAGCTTGAAATATGTCCGAGCTTCCTCTTTCCATCTCACAAATAAAACCCTTGGCAGAATGCCAAAAGATGGAAATAGCTAAAATAAAACTTGTGATATTGGGCTTACTGTTTAAAAATACAACCGTAGAAACTTCCATCTCCAGCAAGATGAGAGACCATGCTTTTGTTGTATCCGTATGTGCAGTTGTTTAATGTTTGAAATTTGTTCTCACCTAATTAGCTCCATAAGAGAAAGCAAACGTATAAAATTGTGTCTCATCGCTGTTGTAGACTGAAATTAACCAGACAATGTTGAGCGTTGGCGATCAATCTTGAAAGAACACATCGTAGACCTAGTCCTTTTTTGTGACAAAAACAGTAATAGACGCAACCATCCTTTTACAAATCGGTTGTAAATTTAAAAGGTATATATGTAGGGATGCAAGGGTTTAATAATTCTTTACACATTTAAAATTTGTATATGTATGTTAATATCCCTGCATTCATTCAGTGATTCTTAAGGTTTATAATTTGCATGCTAGTAGAAGTCCCATTGTTGAGCAAATCCGAAAGGTTTCACGAGGCTGATTGTGTTCTAAGAAATGTTAAAGAATGTTACAAACCCTGGACTTTGAACTCGAGCTTATTTCTTGCTCAGAGAGCTTGGAGAATACGAGGATTAGTCATAAATGATCCAATTAAAAAGGAGGTCTGACAGACAGCCATACGACGTCATGAATTGTTGAGATTAAAATTCACGAATTGATTACAGCTGTCCCAATCATAAAAGTGAACAACTTGATTTAAAAGATATCGTTTGTAACGATGCCTAAGCCTAACACAAAATTTGAGGTTTTGTCTGATAGACCTTGATCGTAGCTTGTCAGATTTTTTCGAAAATTTTACAGCAGAGAATATGACAGATCCTACATCGAGTCTTCGACTGAATAATCTCCAACAGTTATCAGATTTCTTCATACTTTGGTAAAATGACTTACTATTTAAGGCTTCAAAAATAAAACGAAGACAGATTACGATACGCATACAACAGTCTGTTTATCTCGGGTTGTTCAACTTTACTGATGTATCGGATGTTGGTGTCAAGGTCAATTTAAAATGAAAAATTTAGTTTTTATATATCCTTTGTGGATAGCAGTCCTCTTTATGAAATTTATAATATGAACTTGCCTTGCAGATTACAAGTTCACTGTTTTACTGACTGTTATATGAACAACAAAACATCTGATAATACATTTTTAATTGATTGTCAATAGTTTCATCTCAGAATATCAACTATATTTTGCCTAAAGCGTTCTTTTTGTTTCACATGCAAAAAAAAGTAAATTTCTATCTGTTTTTGTCCATATATTTTGCCTAATGTCTAAAATGAAAATGTTAAAATGCTTACATTGTATACTTCACAGTGTACCAGATATTAAGCAAAGCATATCCAGGTTTTGCTCATGATACTTGCAACCAATATAGGATCAACATTGAATGCTGGGATAGTTATGGTTCCAGGACAAGCAGTTACCTCACAGTCAATATAGAGGATAACCAATCGCCTGTCTTCACCAATTTAGCAGGTATGTAAACTAATCAAATATATGTTGGAAGGACACAAACTATTTGGCATCAACGTTTGTATAAACTTGATAACTATATTTATTCTGTTTGTTTTATTTTATTTGTTTATTTTAAACTAAATTGACCTTTAATTGTTGCCTTTGATATATAAATACTGTAGAACGACAAAACACTAGTGTGCCAAGATGTAATACAATATAAAAATCTAAGTCAAGTACTTTGATAAAGATTATGACGCTACTCTGGGAAAATTACATGTCGTGTTTTTAATGTGTCGATGTTGTAAATTTTATGTTAGGTATTCAGTAGTCCGTGTTGGCTGAGCGCACACAAACATGAAAATAGACCAGCTCATATGCTCTTTCTTTAGAGAAATTTCTCATAAGCATTTTCATCAATTCATACCGAATGAACACTTTACATGATTCTCTATGTGTGCGTGTTTATTTACACAGAACATAGATACCTGCATTCTTTGCATTCTAATCGCCATGTTGTTAAAATCCACCGATGTCTATCAGTATGTTTGGATTTTAATCTTGCATTGCTAATTAAGATAAGACGTAGAGTGAGTCACCTGCGGGTGTTCAAGCAAAGAATTGGGATTGCTATGCATAGAACCAAACTGATTCCAGTAAGTAAAGTCCAAATATTTATTATCTTAGAGGTATAATTTAATCTCTATCAAGTACATGAACTATATAGTTCGAGCTTTGACTTTACTCAGATAATAGCTCTCTCTGCATATCTAATCACGTGACCTGACAACTTATTGACCTCCGACACATATTCACAATTGAGCAAAGAAATATGGTTCAATTAAAGTGATAGATTTATTAAACCTGATTCTTATTACTCTTCAAAGTGTAAAATTGTCAAGTTTCATAATGTATTCTGCAATAGGCAATATTTTTATTTGATTTCAAGTTCGTATAGTAAAAAAATGTGCGTTTTATTTCAATAAATCATGAAAATCAATTTTAAAGTTGCTTGAGAACATATTCATGTACAAGGAAATTCGTTTTAATTAATATATGGTAATATCTTTATTATATTTAACAGACTTCTGTTTAGATTGGCTCAGAGATACATGAATTAAAAATATCTAGCGTGAACAGTTACTGTTTAGAAGTATGCTGTTGTACGCAAACATTTTCTACTCTGTTCATGAGATGAAATTTTGGTCAGTGATGTATATTGATGTAAACATGCAAACACATGCTAAACATATCGGAAGATAAATATCTGAAAGAATTCTTTTTGTAATTGATTATGATTAATTGCAATTTAATTCCCGATCTTTGTTTCTGCTCAATGACTGGAGGTAAAATGTCGCTCAATTGTCTGAAAAATTGTGACGATTTTACATTATTTTGCTACAAGCCAACATTAAAATGTAAATTTTCGAGCTATAGAATAATGCAATTTCGGGTGTAATGCTTCCTACAGAAGAAAAACCACACACAACAATGTCCGAGGTTAGTGTGTTCTCCATACATAATTTACACATGTTCATTTTAACAAATTTTGTTTTTTAGATTATATTTACTTTCATAATTTTTTCTTCACATTATCGAGAGAACGTGCTTTTCTACTTTCATTTGTGCATACAAACATGTTGCAATTGCCATAAATTGCATTCATGCTTAGCTGATCGTGAAAATCTGGATATTGACTGTCAGAATTACAAAGTCCATACTGACACCTTTTCACGATTATTAATCGAAAAGTTGATTAGTTCTTGCAAAATAAGCAAACATATACATATCCAATTAATCATTGCAACTATCAGCTTGTGGGAAGAAAATGGCGAATTAAAGCAATATATGGTGTGTCTAATTACGCTCGCTGATTTGATAATATGTTATCGTGGCTAACAAGTAGAGATAGGTCAATTCACATGTACCTGTTTTTTATAGCTTCTACAAGCATACACGTGGATCCTGCTATTACTTTTGCTGGTACTGCTATATTTACCGTGACAACTACAGACGCGGAAAATGACTATCTTTTCTACAACTATACGATTTATAACCAACGGACACCTTTCAACATGAGTGCAAGTAAGCAATATTTCTCTGCATTGAATTTGTTTCCTAGATCTTAAAATATGATCACTTAATACAAAGAAAGCAATAGCTACTGTTTCAACTAATGATGTAGATGATGACGATGTTGCTGTTGTTCATGATAATGATGATAATGAAGGCAGTGTATGTGATGGTCATAATGATGTTGATATTGATGGTAATGTGTGGGGTCATGATCATGATGATAATGATGGCAGCGTGTGGTGGTCATGATAGTGATGTGTTACGTGACAAGGGTTCGTACTCAGTAACAAAGAAAAGAGTGAAGTCAACAAGCTTTGTATATTTTAACAAAATAATTTTTTCCCTAAACAAACAATGTAAAAATTGGTAAATAGGACTTACAGTTTGTGAATATAATCCAAAATTTGATCCTAAGAATGAAAACACAAGTCCTATCACTAAATAGTTCTATTAAAATCCAGGTTCGAATCTCGACGACATACAAATATGGAAGGTGATGACGTCAGATGTGGTCCAATGTACGAATATCAACAATTCCTCAATTGAATCAGTTTTTGTTTCCGAATAATTCCAGAATAAATTTCCATGAATATCTTTCAGAATTTTTTATACAAAAGTCAACTTGTTCAGTTTCCAGGAGAATAAATTATTAAATCCAAAAATCAGATGAAAGACAAACAATCTGGCAACAAATAAAAATAACACCTTGTTCCTTCAAGATGTTAAAACGACTCTGCCAGAGGAATATTAAGAATGCGTATTTAAACCCCAAAAACATCATTTCAAGTCTCGCGAGATGGGTCATGTGGTCTCTTACTACAAGAAATCCATCATGTACGCCAGTGTAGCCCCAGTTAAGAACCAATAACAAAAAAGCGTTGTTTACACACGGTGATCACGCAATCAAAGTATGGCCCTGATACTGACCAATCATTTTAACTGCCTGTTTACGAAGTTCCCAACCTAAGACGAACTAGGTTAACTAAAAATAATTCTTATGTAACACGTTTTACGTCTTAGATAAACAACATTTAGTAAAAGAAAATATCGAATTACTGAAAAAGAATTTCGAATCCTTTCAATAATCATTACAATAAAATGTAATGAAACAAAAATAAAATGCAAAAGAATTTTAAAACTAACACACAAGCAGTTTAATTACATATACGTAACAGATGGCAGTGTCGTGATGATGATGATGATGATGATGATGATGGTTGTGTGTGGTGGTCATGATGATGATGATAATGATGTGGTAATGATGATGATAATAATGATGGCAGAGTGTGGAGCTCACGATGATCAAATTATTGTAGTGTGATGCTGCTACTGCTGATTATGACGACAACGATGCTAATTATGATGATGATGGTGATGATAATGATGAATATGATGATAGTGTGTGCTAGTTATGATGATAATAATGATGAGTGTCTGTGATGGTAATGCTGATGATGATAATGATGGCTGTGTTTTAATCACGATAATGATGAGATTGATGGTAGTGTGATGATGACGACGATAATGATAATGATGACGATGATGGTGATAATGATGGCAGTGTGTGTAGTCATGATGATTTTGAGATTAATGGTAGTGTGATGATGACGACGACGATGATGATGATGAGTGTTTGTGATGGTAATGATGATGATAATAATGGTAGCGTGCGGTGGTCATGGTCATGATGATATCGATGGTAGATTGCAAGTGTCATAACAATGATGGTAGTGTGTGATGGTCATGACGATGATGAGACTGATGGTAGTATGATGATGATGATGATGACGATGATGATGATGGCAGTGTGTGGTGGTCATGGTTATGATGATATCGATGGTAGAGTGTGGTAGTCATAATAATGATGGTAGTGTGTGGTTGTGATGATGATGATAATGTTGAGTGTTTGTGACGGTAATGCTGCTGATGATAATGATGGCAGTGTGTGGTGAACATGATGATGATGGCCAAATCGGATGACTAAATAGGTTTGAAATAGCTCAGAAGCGCCCAGCATTGAATACCACTGAAATATCTGATGCACAAAGTAAATATATGCATGATTATAAAATTTATTTGTAATATAATAAGTTTTCAACATTTTATGATGAAGCATGACATATATTATAATTTTAATATATGTTCTTAACATAACTGAGTTATCTTTTGCGTTCAAGTTATTGCTCATATATATATATATATATATATATATTCGACAACGTTATATTGCGATGAAAGCAAATTGTTCTTTGACCAGATGCCGTGGTGTCCCTACATAGAAATATCTCAATCCCTGAGGAAGATGGAGCCGTGTATTGGATATATATTTGTGTGTATGATCTACACAATTATGTATGTGGCAACCTGACTGTTACTTTTACATGTGAGTAACTATTCATCAATTGTTTTAAACAGTTGAAACTTCCTAAAAAAACGCACTGCAAAAATATTTGCATTGAATAATACAGGATAGTGTCCGCATACCATTACTGTTGTAAAATGTTTTGCGATCTTATATAACATATGTTTAACATTATGGATTGAGTATTAAATGTCATTGCTGCTTTGAAAAGTATATGCATACGTGAAGTCACTCCAACATTATTCCTCAAGATGGCTTATGTGTATTGCAAACTTTTGTTTCTCTGGTTAAAAGTTTTATTTATGAGTAAAACCAGCATAAACAGTCTAGAAATTCTATAGTGCACTGGCGCCACCTAACGACAAACAAGACGAATGAATGAAGTATCTGAACGTTGATTTATTGCTTGTCACATGTCAATTCCTAAATAATCATGACTACACCACGCATGTTCCACCTCTAGATCTAGAAAACTGTCTAATTGTGATTCTTTTATCGACTTTAAGAAAAAATGGGGAAAAGACGCGCCCCCTTCCATGAAATTAGAATAGAAACAACAAAACATTTGAATACATATTAACATATATGAGACTCGTAGTCTGTATCCTTCCCTTAAAATTAAACGCACATAAATTATACTGAAAGGTGGGCACAGAATTAAAAATGGCAAATCATGATGAAATACCATTGGTTAATAAAAACATCCTGTTCACGTAATGTATTTGTATAACATTTTTTTTGTTAAACCAGAACTTAATGTCGATATGCAGTTTATTATCTGCTGAATTTCTCGACTGAAGTACAACACAATATGCCTTCCTATATTAAATCGGTTAGAACAATGATGGCGGATGATAAAGCAAGCAATTTTACATGAGCATAAGTTCTCATTTATAACAAAGAAGGAAAGGCTATAGGCTTACATGACATTGGCACCGTTTGTTTCATATGATATATTTATTTATATTTGCATTTTGTACTAATTTAAAATTGTTTTTTGCAACAACGAAAATATTAAATTATACATTCCGGTTTTCCTAGCATCCAAAACGAGGCCCATTATAAGCAATTTGCCGGCTTCAGTGGCAGTTCTTGAAAGCATGACGAGCGGATCAACTATATTTACTGTGTCAGTCACTGATCCTGATGCAGGCGACATCCATAAATTCAGCATGAGTGTTACACCGGCTGGCAGTACTTCCAAGTTTTCGCTAAATTCCTTAAGTAGGTGTCATGCTGCAATCCATGTTTTAAGAAATGTGGATTAAAAATAAAATTATACAGATGTGGTATGTACAATTCAATGTTTTTGGAAGCGTTGAAATTATTTCACTGAAAGCACTTATTTTAAAGACTGTTCTAGATTCTTGTAAGTTTCTGTCTGACCAATTTTACAGCTCTGATTGATTGTTAATTCGAAACTAGTCTAATTCTACTTGCGAGTAAACAAAGTTGGAATTATTTTTAGAAATCTCAATTTAAAAGGTCATCCGGAATGAGCTGTAGTTTACTATATCTTGATGTGATTTTTCCCATGTTCTCTGATCCATGAATTTTGCTTTCGTACCAATATAACTTTTTTTTTTTTGTTAATTATATTCCACGGTCATATTACATTATCTTTATATTTCTTACAAGTTAAGATAGTATCGATTACAATTTGAAAAGTGAGTCAATGGTATGAATAAGCAATACTTTTCCAAAGGTCAAACATGTGTGTTAACTCTGATCTCGAGATATAAATCTCTCGACGTATATTGATTTGTAAATATTAAACCGCACAAATGTGAAGCAAGTAAAGAAATCTTCTTCGCAAAAAATGTACCTATATTTTCATTTTCTTGTTTCATTTCAGCTGGTGTACTTTCTCTTGCGTCGGGTCAAGCGTTTGATTATGAGACGTTTTCATGGTACCAGATCACCTTCAGTGTTCGAGAACAATATCTTGCGGCGAACCAGTCTAAAATATTAAACATATCAATAACAGACGTCAACGAAGCACCATACTTCGTCAGAACAATACCAGACATTACCTTTGGCGAAGGAAAGGTGTGTAAAGATTTATCATTTTTTTAAGGCCTCCTCCCTTCCATGGAAGAGTTCCGTTATTTTAAACCATTGTGTGTTTTGTATACACAATACATACCTTATTCGAGACATTTAGCAAAATATTTAGGAATTATTTAATAGAAGGGATATTACAGCTAGACTAAATACAATATCCTGATAAAAATGGTATTATTAATATTATTATTATTATTATTATTATTACCGTCATTAACAAGATGAAAGTACTTCTTGACATTAACTATACAGCTTATTAAATCGTCGACCGCAGTTTATTTTAGTGTCTTTACTGTGTCTTGGCGTTCCAACTACTACAGTATATTGGACATGGGTTTAAAAATACATGTACTGGCCATCAAAGGTTGTCTATGGGTCTGTAAGAGACTGCTCAAATGTCTTCCAATTTTTTCAAAATAAATATTCCCCTGATCAAACTCGGACTACAATAATATACATAGCTTATATCCGAATTCAGGAGATCACTTTAACGCCTGAAGAGAGTCACGGTGGCTGTGTGGGTAGCGCTAGGGACTCACGAGCAGAAATTTCAAGTTTTAATTCTACCCAGACTAGGCTGGGACCTTTGCCATGTTGTGTCTTGGGGAAAGGCACATTGCTCCAATTATTTCCCCACAGTGTCACCTCTAATAAGCTGTTGTGTCGTTAAACTTCAAAACCAAACAAGTAAATCTGAAGTCTGATTGGTCAGAAGATAGACCTGAGCCAAAAATCAGGCTGAATTGATTTTATGACTTCTGGCAAAGTAAGTGTATTTCATCAACGTTTCTTCATCTTTGCACTTGCAGCAGTGCTGTCACTCTCCTGTGTGCAGTAAGATGCTCTCTCATGTGTAAAACGGCTTAGCTAGGGCTTTGGTTTGGAAGTTCCATAGAAACTCGTGCGTTTCTCACTTTGACTGAGCGCTTCAAGTTACATTTCACAACATCCAAATGTCCACATCTTGAAAACTGTGCCAGTATTTGTATCCTCATCCCGACAGACTTGCAATGTTTTAGACCTTTAATCAGAGTTACAATCAGAGAAAATAAATAAATATAAAAAAGTTTATTAAAATGAGATTAGCCAACATTACTGACTTCCTTCAACATGGAATGTGTTTTCTTCACCACCAATATCATTGGCCTCTCTGGGCTTCATTATGTGAATTAACTGAAGATGTCACATTGTCAGAATATGGAAATCTGGAAAACGTGCATTATGTTTAGAGGCCTCTAACAACACATTTCACTTCATCTGAAATAAAATTCTAAGAAGATTGTTCATATTTTTCTCGATTCTGCCCTAATTACCTCGTACCAAAATTCAAAACAAGAAATACCGTTATTCATTTCCTATCTATACTTCTAGCCCTTACCATGTAAAGACAAATCCGCAAAGAAATCAGACTTGTATCTATGCTGTTGCTTTTGTATTTGCAAAATTATTCCTTATACCTTGAACACTTGTGTCAGAGTATGTTTTTGCAATGTAAGATGCTTTGCATGTTCTCAAGTGCACGGTTACCTTTATATAATGTATGATTTACAATGTTTTCCACACTTAGTTTCGCTGTTTTCATATTAACTATTTGCTATACAATATATCAACACAAGAGCCATCTGGTTTCAAAACAAGATACCGAAATAACGATACGAAAAGCACAATCACACAATTCATTTTAATAATATGGTGGTCAAAATCATTTTTAACCATGCTTCCATTGTAAGCTTCTTTTTTTTTTTGAAATCAGACGCTGTAAATAGCCATTAATTGACGCACATGAAAATTATTTTATATCCCCCATCACCACTCAACATATTTTAGAAAATAATACTTATATTTATTTTATTCTTTATTTTATTGTACCAATGCCATTAGTATATAATCAATAATCAGAATTTTGAAACAAAAAGAGTGCAAAGGTGGTAATAATATATTACGTTCAGTATTTATATGCATGTGCCTTTCAGAGGATTCCATATTCACATTTCAGACAGGGACAGTAGTCGGTACCCCTTCCGTACAGTGTAAAGATCCGGATCCGGCAGATGTATTGACATTTTCTATATCCGGTCCATACCAAGCGTATTTCAACATGAATGGAACCACAGGGAAACTAACACTTGCACTTGACTGGGATCTAGAATCAGGACAAGCTACTAGCACTTATTTGACTGTTTACTGTGTAGACCCCTCAGGATTGCAAGCTGCTACCAACTTAAATTTGAACATCACCGCAGTGAATGAATTTTCTCCAGTTCCATCTTTGAACACTGCCGGTATCAATATAACAGATCAAACGCAAATAATTGAAACTCTATTAAATATCACAGCAACAGATCAAGATTTTGGTGATGACAATTGTTTTCATTTCTACATTATTGGCTTCGGATTCGGTTCAAAATATTTCACAATTAATGGAACTGGTAAATCAGGTCAGCTCTCCCTTTTTCAACAAATTAAATTGAAATATGCATTCAACGCCACGTTCACTATTGCTGTCAGTGACAACGAAACTTCCCCATTGATATCCTCAGTTACAGTTACAATATACTATACACCAACACCACCTGATCCGCAGAAATCGCCTTCCTACTGCACGTTGTGTACAAAAGAGGGTATTGCTGTAATTAGTATTCTCGTAATAGAAGGCTTTACCATTTTTGTCATAGTTGTTTACGTTATCCTGAAGTACTCCAAACCTATATATGCAACAACACCAACACCCTTGCTTTCCAGTAATCCGCCACGGTAAGTAGCCAACTGTATTTATTTTGATGAATATTCAAACGTTAGTTATCCTGCGAGGAAGAGAAAAACTCATTTGATGCAGATTCGTTCTTTCAAAAGGAATTCTGGTTTAATCTTAAAATGGTTTTCTCTCGATAGATAGATAGATAGATAGATAGATAGATAGATAGATAGATCAAATGGTGATTCTGTGATAATCGCCTTCATTCTCATTGTAATTTGATTGCACGTTATTTCTCTATCGAAAACGGCTGTACTATCTTTGAAGGTCGTACATTGTATGCTTGATATAGGGTCTTGAATTCTATGAAACTGAAGTAGGTATCTGACAAAATCTCTGACCATCAGTGGACTTACATTAACCTTTACGTATGGATGCTTTTAAACTTTGTGGTTTTGTGTATATCAGCCTACAAAAGTTCCTATACATTATATATTAGATTATCGCCAGGTTCTAAAACCTTGGCCCACCTATTACCAAACAGCTGCAAAGCTATCAAATTTGCTATAACACTATATCATCTATGTTTGAAGATGAAATGATAATATCGAAGCATGCCCGTGAGGTCTGGCGAAAAATGACTTGCGAAACAAGGACGAGAACGAAGTCTCCCAATTAGTGGCAGTCATTCGAATATTTTCAGTAAATATTCATTGCATTAAGATATCAGACGAACCCGATATAACATCCTTAGGAAACATTTATGGGCAAGTGTAGTATCAATATCAACAGTGTTTGGGTTTGGGGTTTATCAGATCTCTATTTTTAATATCAATACAGTCTCATACAACTCTTTCATAGAAATTTGATCCCCGGGTGGGCGAGTGGACTAAGGCGATAGCCTCTACAGATGACTTACACATCTGTCTCTGTAAGTTCTTTTCTCGGCTTGACCAACGTAGTAACGTAAGAAAGCTTGCCAGTAGCTTCCCGTGCGTCGGTACTGCTTTCTGGGGTCTTTCATGGTTCTTCCGCAGTCAAACATACTGACCGCCATGTATAGCCTATCATGTGCTGAACGAGGGCTTTCAACAACTTTTGGCTCGTTCTCATAGTTTTTGATGCCAATATCTTAAATTGCAATCCTACAGACAGTGCTTAATTTTGTTCATATTATTTAAAATATTAATTGAGCCCTCAAAAATCATCGTCCATTTTTCATTTAATATGCAAAGACACAGATCAGAATATAGTCACGGAGAGCTCCACTGTGATTTAAAGGTCACCGGCCACCTATATTGTACAAACGTGTGATATTATTATAGTCATAAACAAAATGCATTTGTTATGTATGCAAACCATAAAAATGTTTAATTAGACTTAAAAATCCGCTTCTTTAAGTGAAAAAAATATTCTGCTATCTCCGTAAATAATCGGTAGTTTCCGCGTGCCAAAAACGGATACGACGTACATCTATCCCTTCTATTCAACCTAGCCATTCAAGTGTTAATTTCCCCACGTAAATGTCTATGTGATATATGTTACGATCGTGCTTTTGTACAGCAAACATGGTACACTGTGTTGCATATGATGTAACCAAATGAGTGATGATAGGAAAAAGGTTTCTTTCTTTTTCCGAAAGACCCTGTTTACCAGAAAAAAGGTGGAATCTAGCTGTGGGATCGAATAGGGTGTGGGGATGGGAAAGTTGTATCATTTATGCCGGATTATAGTCAGTTTGTCCCAAAGACAATTCTGCCCAGCTTAACAATAGTTTGAACATGTTATTTTTCTTCAAACAAGGCGATACTATGTAAAATACGTTTTAGGAATAGGTTTTAGGAGAAGAAAAAAAAACCCAACTAAATTTAAACAAACTATCTTGATATTCTTTCAAAGAAAATAATCATACTTCGTAACTTACATATGTATGAGAGAAAACACAAACTGACATATCTCGCTCGTTCTAATTAAAATAGTTATATAAAAACATTTTTATGCTAAAAATATATGCATCTGCACAACGACATTCTCAATATAAGTCTTCCGGTCAAATTATCAATACTGATTTATAAAACAATAATACTTATCAGATAATATTCTAAATAATACGTATACATTTTTCTAAGGGTAGTGTACATGAGATATTATAACAAATATATTTAATTTTTGGCTTCACGTTGAAACACTGCTGCATATAATGCACACTCGATTACACATGAGAGAGAGAGAGAATAATGTTGAGCATTTTGTCGGTGTTTAGTTCCTATCTGAAGCTCTTACCAGTTAATTTTATTGTTTATTTATATTTTTCAAGTAGTCTTAGTGTGTGCGCGCGTAAATTAAAAGCTTGTCATTACTAGTCAATATCGTCAATCATATTTGCTCCATTATTCCATACAAATAAGAAAGGAAATAATTTTGTGTTGAATTTGTGCCCCCCCACCCCCCTTTGCACGGTACAAAAAATTTATATACATGCACGTATTTGAAAATAAAATGAAAGAAACTAACCTTGCATTGTTATTTATTCCTTTTTTTTTTCATCATGCGAAATTTATTAAAGAAACAAATATACCCACGAACTCCGTGTATGTAGCGGATGCCGGCGTGCATATGCATCCATGCTGTAGTGTGTATCGCTTATGTCAAATAACAAAATCGCAAAAGAGACGAAAATATCACACGATTGCTTGAAGGCACCTGCCATGCACGCACGATAAGTTACAAAGTGCAAACTGACCAAGACTGTATTGTATCCAGGTTAACTATACGACGGTATCTTGCAAATAAAAATCATTCTTTAAAATACATTCACTGTGAGTGCAAATGATAATCTTTTCGCTAGCATGGGTTAAAAAAAAGTGTTATTAAAGCAAGTTATTGTTATGTATACTATTTGCGCTGCAAACATCAGTAATGATTACATATGGCAAACAAAGAGAAGCCATGGTGATGGATAGACACAACTGGCAGCGAGCAATAAACTCCTTGTTTAAACTTACCGACAGGATATCAGATACAAAGGTTATTTTATTACAAAGCAAACCAACCCCGGAAACTGACTTTGGTATCATTTAAATGTGCCGATTGTTTCTTATGAAGTCGGCCAACATAAGGAAGCCAAGTTTGGTTCCTTTGGATTCTTTAAAGTGTGCCGATTTTTTTTTTTAAATTAAGTCGGCCAACATTCATTCCCTTTTACCTGCATTAACGGGAATTTTCAAAATAAATTGAAACAATGGAACAATTTTGAAAACGACACGATCTAGTGCGTCAAGCACGCATATCGATATAAGGCTGAACAGTAAATTAGTTTTCAGTAGTTTCATCTAAATGTTCCCTATCCATGGTTTATAATATTTTATTTTTCGACAACAAGAAGCATGTACTTCGTCTTGTGGGATAAATGTACGTCATTTCCGGTTGGCATCCTCAATAGTTGGGAAATCGTAGCTAAGGGGAAGTAATAGCGTTGCATATCTCTTTTCGAGTAATTAAATTATTATCTCTTCTTTGCACTTGATAATTTATTTGTTCTTTTTGTGCGAGTTTAACTACTTTTAATCATGTAATGCAAATCTGATATAAACAGAAAAATGTTGGAGTATGGCCGGTGACCATCAATACACAATGATAAATGCATTCTAAAACGTACATAGACATGAAGCTTGCTTTGATCTACATGCATTTTTACAAAGAATGTTTTTTAAGTTAAAAGCAAAAGACATTTTGAAAGTCGAAACAGCTGGAAAGGCCTACGAACATTTGATTACAAGCCTATAATAGAAAGATGTTGTTATTGGTAGATTTGTATTGTAAAATTTAAAATAGCACTCTTCTTTTCAGGGGTTTCGAACAAAAGAAAAAGGAGTTTGATACGATATCACAGAAGTCGGTAGAGTCCAATATCTCAGAATCATCGGAAGTATCCACTGATTCGGAGGTTTCCGATACTTCCAGTGGAAGTGATGCCTCAAGTCTTTCGAGTTACTCTCTCTAGATGCATAAGTGGCAAAGCCAATGAAAAAATAAACCACGAAGATCAATCAGAGATTTGAAATTTGTTGTCCCAGTCGGTAGTATTTCAGGCTTTCGCTGTAGAGACAAGGAACATTGTTTAAATAGGCAAACTTAGCATATTGTGTCATGTACTGCAAATAG
>JAECUM010005699.1:0-34419 GCA_016617855.1 Megalonaias nervosa
TGTACACTGTTTGATGCTATAAAAATTCTGAGTTGATATTTATCTTTTTCTTATCCTTTGGGGTGGGGGTGGGGGGCACCAGACAGATGCTGCCCCCCCACTTAGCCAAAAAAGAGAAAAATATTTTGTGTGTATATGTATCACCCTAAGGTGTGTTGCATTGTTTTCTTTATAAACAAAATTTTGATCATAAATTTATTTTAAAAGCATATTTTTGATGGGGTATTTATTTTCCATAGTGTATCTAAAGGGTTGTTCATCCGATCAGATTTTAATCTCCTGATCGGAATCCCTCTCCTTTTAAATTCCAGTTACCTTTGCTAAGGGTCCCTATGTCCTGTGTTTGCTATATGTATGTTTGCTATATTGTGTGCTTGCTATAGATTAGTAAGTAAGGACAGCATTAAATCAAAGTTTTCCTTAATTCTCCTTAGTTGTATTTTATATATATATATATATATATATATATATATATATATATATATAATGGGGAAAAAAAGAAAGATAAAAAGTTTATTTTTAGGAAATGTCATTTTCTTATATAAAGGAGATTAACTTTCTTAGAGATGCCAATTTTTCATTTCCTTTTTGACTTTAATAATTTTTCAATTTTAGAATACCTTTTTGAATTAGAAACGGTTGTTAGTACAAAATTATAAATAAAGCCTAGTGTTTTTCTGTGTGTTGTGATGTGAAACATTTCTCTTTTTTTACTCCGGTCAGTTTGGGAGTGCTGAGGCTGTGCCCTATCCAAGGACCCACATTTCTTTTATTATTCATTCACCATGCATCTCTTAGTTTGTGGGCATAGTTCTATCTCCCGTCTTGATCATTATGTTCTGACATCCACGCCAGCATGGCCCGTCATTAGGCCATATCTAGTGTAGATGTCTTTCCATGACGTGCAAAAAGGGTCTAAATTTCAAGAAATATAAAAACTTGTTCTGTTAGTTGTAGATTAACCATTAGCAGGGGTTACCCCTTTTTAATCTACTTAATCCTTTCTCCCCGTATATGTGTTCTGTTTGTCCATTTCCTACACATGGATTTCTCTGAGGCTCTTTCACTGGTCTGACCACTTCGTGTAACGCCTTGTGACTTGGCCGTTCGACATCTATGTCTCATGCATCTTCCATATGTAGGTTCCCTGTTCCCTTTATAATAAAAGAAAGCTAAAAATATAAAAGAAAAATTATATTATGTTAGATGTTAGTTAGGCTAGGGGGTTTCCCATTATCTACCATGTTGGTTATTGATTATATTATTTTTCATAGTATTATGTAAG
The DNA here is from genome assembly GCA_016617855.1 of Megalonaias nervosa. Lineage (NCBI taxonomy): Eukaryota > Metazoa > Mollusca > Bivalvia > Unionida > Unionidae > Megalonaias > Megalonaias nervosa. Next base: position 1,286 of record JAECUM010005699.1, read on the forward strand.
GCACCAAAGGAATCTATTTTTCATACATGTTAAAATTAAATACAATGTAATCAAATTTTGTTTGTTTTCCTGAGGTGAGAGATGAGGTTGGGGCTCCAGCCCACGCTTTGGCTGGTACACACCCCTACTTGGGTTGTAAACCCCCCCCCCCCCGTTGTGACGTCATGTGTCATCAATTTTTATTATTTGTTTACCCTGAGGTGGAAGATGAGGCCCTACATGGGCTGTAAACCGAAGCCCTCTCCCCATCTCTCACCCCCTGGTTTTTACATGCTGTGTGTCAACTATTTTTTAATTACAATTACCTGACCACAGGTCATCATTGTTATGTAATATATTCTATTGTCTTCAGTAAAGTTTTTTATCAAAGTTTCCATCTAAGTATAACAGTATATTCCTTCGGTACCTCTCTTTTTTAGTTATTTCCATAAATAAATTTATTCTGACAGTTTTTCTCTTATCACAGTCTATTATTGCATGGTTTTTGGTGTAGCTTGCTTTCTTGCACATAGGACAATTGGCTATTTGTCTTATCATGTGCCTTCTCAGGGCCACATCCCCTGTGTATTTATAGATTAAACTTTGTGTTTTTAATGAGTTTATGGTGGCCCAGTGCCTTTTCCCAGTTTACCCCCCAGTTCTCTTGTTCAATTTTATTGCATATATTTTTTGTAATATCTTCTCAGATCCAGTCATACGTTTTATATTTGTTTACTTTCCATATCAATTGACTTTAAAATGTAAATTGTACTGGAGTAAAAGTACGTTTTGGCCACTTGGGCCCGCTCCATTATGCATAATGGCGTTAGTGCCTAGATTTCAATGTTTTCTTTTATTTTCTTTACCATGTATTTATAGTTTTCTTCTTCCTCTTTATTGCCAAAGAATATGCCTAGTACGTTGACTCTATCCTTAATTTGTGTGTGTGTGGGGAGGTAGTCCTGGGTGATTACCCTTCCAGTTACCTATTTTTAGTATCTCAGTTTTATCGTGGTTTATTTTTTCCCTGAGGCTTTTCAAAGGATTCATATTCCTTTTCTAGGTGTTTAAAGGAATTTGGGTCTCTTATGAAGTTGGTACAATCATCTGCATGTTGGAGCATTTTGAATTCTTTTAAATTGGGGATTTTTATTCCCTCAATTTTTTAATTAGTTCTTATTTTTATTCTTAAGATTTCAATTGCTATTACATACAATAGCATTGTCAGTGGGCATCCTTACCTCACAGACCTTTGTATGTCAAACTTCCCCGTCATTGCCCCATTTACCTGTACTCTTGCAGTTATTTTATTGTACAGGATTTCGGTCCATCTTCGGAATATATTTCCAAATCCAAATTTTTCTAGAACCTTTTGTACATAGTTGTGTTCTAGTCTGTCAAAAGCTTTTTCTTGATCGACAAGCACCATGGCGCCGTTCGGTTCTCTTTCCTGTATATAATCTATTACCGTTCTTATATTTAAAATATTGCTCTGTATATCCCTCCCTTTTGCCCCACATGTCTGATTTATATTTCTTGCATGGAGATGAACTCATCACATACATCTCTATGTTCTGATGAGATTTTTCTCACATGCTAATCCTACAAGATAACTGTTTATAGTATGTTGGTCAATGTTTTGTGATGTATACAGCTCACTGTAATATTCCCTAATTCTATCCATAATTTCTCTTTTATTTGTTAACACTATTTTTATCCCTTAGTTGTTCGATATGTCCCCCCCCCCGCTTTCCTTAATTCCTCCCTCTTGTATAGGCCCTGCGCCTTCTTATAAATGTTTGTGAATTTGTCCGCCCTTATTTCTCTACCTTTATTTTCTTCTTCTACAATTTTATTTAATCTTTCTTTTAGTTTATTTTCTGCTTCTTCTGTGTTTCCTCTCTCTAATTGTATTTTTATTTCTTTTTTTTTTTCCTTCCGTTTGCAACTCTTTTCTTCTCTCTGAATAGTTTATTGCTGTTTTCATAAAATTATCCTTTAGGGTATCACATTCCCTAATTATGTCTTTGTTTACTGTATTGTTAAAATTCTTAATTTCTTCCTTAATTATTTCTGTTAATTCATTTTCTTCTAATATTTTGTTATTGATTTTCCATGTACCTTTACCCCATTTTACCCTGTTGTTTGTAATTACTTCTATGTTTATTAAATTATGGTCGGAAATCTTGACCTGTTATCTCCGCATTTTTATATATACCTTTATCATAGTTTGTTACATAAAATTTATCTAGTCTGCTAGTGTTCCCCCCCCCTTGTATTCAAAAGTATATTCCTGTCTTAAAATGTTTGTTCTCCTATATATGTCAATCAGTTCATGTCTATTTATTAAATTCTCCAGTTCTTTTTTAAAAATAATATCAGTTGATGTCAATTTCTCTCTTCTATCTATTTTATCCCCTACCCAGTTAAAATCACTCTCTATTATTAAATCTTCCATTGAGTATTCGTTCAAATATTTATATACATTTTCAATGAATTGCTGTTTTTTATACTTGTTTTGCTGGAAAGTAGATGTTTATGATATGAAGTTTTCCTGTCGCTATATGTAACATTCTACCAGTGAAAAAATCCCCTTCATTAATTCTTTCCCAATTTACATCCCTCCTATTTTTAATTATTGTTGCTATCTCCCCCCCCCCCTCGTCATGTTTATAGTCATTTAGAATTACAATTGCATTTAGATTGTCTCCTATCAGTGTTATTATTTCCTTTGAAAAACAGTTATGGGTTTCTTGCACCAAAATTATGTCCTATTTATTTTATTTACTTAATTCCAGTGCCTTTTTCCTATCCATTCCATTAGTATTAATTGATGCTATTCAGAAGTTCTTTCCTTCCATTTTTGGTTCTTCACCAGGTTGTCGCATCCCTTCTTTATGTATAATTTGTTCACTTGTATATTTTATATTTAAAATATTCTATGTTTACTGTGTATTTTAACCTAATTTCAGGGGGCACTGTCCCCCTGCTACTTCCCATTTAAGATTTTTCATTGTTTTCACTGTCTGTCTCTATGTTTATTGTTTCAATTGGATCTTCCATGTCTGTGTCTGTGTCTAATTCGCTGCTGTCTACTTCATTTCCACTTTCCATTTCTTCGTCATTGTCCATGTCATTGTCATTGTCCGTTTTAGTGTCCTGTCTGTCTTGATTTGAGTCTTGTGTGTCCTGTCCGTCTTGATTTGAGTCTTGGGGAGGAGCTTGTCCGCCATTCTCCTCTGGCATTGAATTATCACTGCCTTGAGAGGAGCTTGACAGTGTCTGTGCCTTTTTTCTTTTTTTCAATCTTAATTTAGGCACTGGGGTTGATGTCAGGGGATGTAAGTCTGTTAAATCCCCTTGATCCTGCTCTATTTCAGTGAGGTCTTAGGACATAGAATCTATTTGTGTCAGGGAAGTGTTTTTCTTTGCTCGGTGTTTGCAACCTTACAGTTTTATAGGGACATAGGAATTTTTATCCCATCGCTTGTCTGATCTTTCCAGACCATTCAAGGTGAGCCCCCACCCTAATTGTAATTTTACCCGAAGGCTTAGTATTTTTGTTAAAAGTGTTTGCTATATTCTTTACGTTTTTGGATTTTGTATGTTTCGTTTACTTTTATTATTTTTGGGACTTTTATGGGTTGCTTCTTAGATGTATGCATTATTGTCTTTTTTTAAAATTTTTGTTTGTTTGTTTGTTTTTTTTCTTTGTTCTTCTGATATTTATTTTGATTAGTCTTTTTCAAATTCTCATAGATAATCACACTTTCTTCCTTAATTTGCTTTCTTTTGTGTTGTTGTTCTCTTATTTCCAAAGCTGTTTATCTTACTGATATTCGTCATTGTCGAATAGATAGCGTTTGATCACCTCTTCATCCATCTCACTGATTTCATATTGTGTTTCCTCTAATTCCTCATCACATGATAGCTTATATTTTATCTTCCTTGGTCTTTCACTTTCTTCCGATATTGATTTTGATAAGTCTTTTCCAAGTTCCTTACTCATTGATTTTCTCACTTTTTTTTGTGGTGTGTCTGTTGTATTTGTTGCTGTTGTTTTGTTAGTTCTTGTTGTATTTGGCATCTCTTGGGCATGTGCCCCACTTTCCCACATTTATGGCATTTCCTGTGGAAGATACATCCTTTGTACCATGTTTTTGCTAAGAAACCATGTAAAAAGAAAACTTTTTTGATGGTATATAGTTTTTCTCTTCCTATTTCCAGTATGCTGTTAACGTTCTTTATTGTGTATCCAGGGATGGTGTCCATTCTTGATTACTTTAGTTTGGAATTTTTCTACCATAGCTTCCAGTTGAATTTCCATTGGTATATCCACTGTGTGTAGTTCTTCTGTCCTCTTTTTTATTTTCCTCAGAAATGGTTCTGGTGTTTTTATAATAATTGTTCCTCCTGTAATTTCCATTTCCCCAAATGGCATAATTGATTCGGTCTGTTTTGGTCTCAGTATAAAACCTCTGCTCCCATTTCATATTCAGGCTGTCTGCTTGGTCTATAAAATCCCAGTTCCTTATGCTTAAGGCTGTCATCACCCTACTTGTTGTTGGTTTTTGATCTACTGGTATTCTTGTTGTATCTATTTCTTGTGTTCCCTTTTTATATGAACATTTCATGTATGATCCTTCTGTTGTATCAATTCTTTCTGTGTATTTTTCCAGTTCAGTAAATTTTCTGTTTCTCACCATCTTTGTTTGCTTGTGTGTCTCATGCACTGAGTTTGTGTCAGCTTAAGAGAAAAATTTGTAATATTTACGTCCTGAATTCTTCGTAGTTTATATTTCCTGTTTATGTTTTTGTACTTATATGTACAATGTTCCATGGATTCCTTTTACTCCTGTAGAAGTTAAGTCTGCTTTGGCCGGGCCATTTTGAGATTTAATTTGGAAAGACTTGACTTATCCAGGTCTAATTCCCAAGTAATACTTCCTTAGCTATTGGCCAGCACAAAGCCCTTAGCTTGTAATGACAATGCTCGCTTGGTTTTCCCAACCCTTTGATCAGGTTGCAAATCAGATGCTTGGTCAGTGCGAAGTAGTCCTATATTCATTTAACTGTTTATATGAATGTCATGTGATCATACCACACAATTGAAACCTGTTCGGTTGCTGCATATGTTTTAATAGAAATTGACTCAAAGTGTCACTGATAGAGCCTCAGCTGTTTCATTGTTTCAGTTTAGTTTTCAAATTCTTGTGAAAACCAACTTAAGAAACCAAGACCTGTAGTTTTTGTATATTAAAAAAATCTGCACACTTAAAAGAATCCAAAGGAGCCTCTAGGGTATGGCTTCCTTTGTGAATCAAGTAATATCTTTGTATTTGATTGTCCAAGTTTCAACAATGGTTTATTTCTCTCTAACAGGTGTGTTTATTCACCACCTAAGCCTCTGTTATTTGCCACCTTTTTATCATAATGGATGCAAAGAGGCATTAATGCCTGCAGGGTTCTGTAGCATCTTTAGGAATATTTTTGTAACCTGTGTTAGCAATTAATAGTGTCATTTGCATTCACCTGAATGTATTGCCAGATTGTTAATCTGGGTATAATACACTATGGTTATATTGTACCATACAGGATGCCATGTGTGAATTGCTGATACCCAGAAGCAGTCATTAATTCTCTCTCTTGTGTGTGATTTTGTTCGTTCCAATTTTCAGTTTGATGACATGTTGAAACCCTTGAGTAGAGCCAAACATGATTCAATTGTACATATTTACGTCAATGAATAATATGTCAGTGTTTTTATTCAGTGTAAGTGATGCACACTATGGATGTGTATGCTGCATCACAGGATCGTGTGGATAATTTTTTATAGGTGATAAATTTATTTTGCACATAAATTGCTCATGAAGAACAAAAAGATAAAAATAAATAAGAACAGTTCAAAGTTAGTTTCTTTCACTGTATTAGGCACACAAAATAAATTGTCCTGTCAGCTTACCATCCCTTTTTTTCATTGCCTACACTAGCAAGCACTTTTTTCCCCATAGTTAAAAAAAACCCTCAACCTGCCTACCCAAATTTTAAAACCAGTGCAATAGAAAACACACATATTTTTTTTGTCTTTATCAAATAAGTGTTCTATTTACCTACCTCACTGTAACATGCAGGGGTGGGGGAACCAAATTCAACACAATTTGTTTCGTATCTGTAAGTTAGGTAATAATAGTGTAACCATAATAGGAAAGAAAAAAACATGTTCCAAGATATATGGTAAATACGGTAATAAGAAATGTAGATAAAAAGATTGCATATGTGAAATTTGTACAGCCTTGATTTTTTTTGTTACAATGAAATGGGTGATGTAAGACAGTCAGGTTGCATGTTATTTTAATTGAATTTCAGAAAGCAAATTGTATCAAAAAGAAACTAAAATAGGATGTGATATATGTGTACATTTTACTATTCTATTAACACCATAAATCTAAAAAAGAATTTTCTTCAAAAAAGAGACCATAAATTATTTAAAGTTGCTTTTTAATATGCTCTGCAACTAAATGTGATGCAGATACTTAAAATTGCTGTAAACCAATATTTTAGCAGATTATTTGTAACTATGATGTTGAGCATTTTTTATATTGGACAGATTTTATGCATTTTTCCACAAGGAATGAAACCTCTGCTTTTTAAAGCAAAATATTTTAACCCAACATCATTTTACATGTGGTTTTCATAATTCATAGTAGTCAAGTAAATACTCACACAATCTGTTATCATTCTTTCATCCAAATCTCTAAATAACAAATTACACCTGTAATAAAATTTAAAATATGCCAGAATAAAATTGCTTAGTCGAAAATAGTTTTGTGTTATATTACAAGTGACAATTTTCCCCCTTGTTTTGTGGAGTTAAAGTGAAAGGTATGACATCTAGTCTGTCAAGAAGACAAGTTTGCTTTTTTAATAAAGATGCTTTCTTCCTGAGATTTCCATTATGAGATGAGGTGTGATGATATCTGCAAAATTTTGGAATTCCCCACTTAATGGTTATCTACTGTTTAGTTGGATAATTTATCACAATGTTCTGATTTTTTTCTTCTGCAGGTTCAATTACCGAGCCACTCATTACATGGTAAACAATGGATTCTACAACTTCCTGAACTGGTTTGATGATCGGGCCTGGTATCCTCTTGGCAGAATCGTAGGGGGGACAGTGAGTTGATTTTTATCTTAAGAGTTGTAAATTGTAAAGTGCAGTATAATCTTGTTAACTCATTTCAAACTTTATGTTGCATTTATGCAATAAAAAAAGAGATCTCAAACACCCAAGAGACCTAACAAGTCAGTTTGAGGGACCAGTTATGGGAAGAACTTCAGTTGGTCATGGAAATTAGTCCGTTTCATGGATTGGAATTTGAATTGCCCTTGACAGTATGTTGTGTGATAGATAAAATAAACTGCTGGCATTTTTGTGATATATGATAGTGGTACATATAAATGCTAAATAAATCTACTGATTAATGTACCATGGAAAGATAACTGGGTATAAACCTTGAAGAACATAAAACATTATAAACTGATGTCCCCACCTTATTTTTTACTTGCCTTTGAGCAAGTACCTTGTGAACTTGCGCTTGCCTGAGTGGAATTTGAGTTTGTCCTGGGCAAGTGGATTTGTAAAGGGTACATGGATTTGTAAAGCCCTGATCACTAATACTTAGCATTTATTCAGAGATCTAAATACAAAATGTCAACTATTTGCAGTGCTTACACTGGATTGCAGTTAACTCTTTTTTTTCAATGTTTTTAAAGACCGCTATCAAAGTACAAACTCAAAAGTTCCGATTAGGTCTTAAAACAAAGTCGATGACAACAAACCAAGCCCATCTTTTCCAGATATAAAATAGTTATGTTGAAATAAAGTTTTACTCTCTCAACTATCACAATGCCAGTGGTAGCAAAAAGGTGGGAAGGTTGAAAGTTGCTCCCACTCCTTGCTATTTTCAAACCACATGGCAGGAGAAACTGCTGTCTCATTCAAGGGAAATGGCACAATATCACTGCTTGTGCACAACGCATGCACTCTGATTTATAGGTTTTTGTTTAGTTCAGTGAATCGGTGGTCAGTGGATATTGTATCTCAAATATATCAATTGACCTGAAGACATGTACCCTTGGTATTCATAAAATTCTGTTCACATCCACACATGACCAATTGTCGTCTTGGGCGGCCTTGAAAAATCCTGACTTATTTGCTGATTGTTTATTCAGCAGTTATGTATGAAACATGTTTAGTAATAAATATATGCTAATGTATTATCTTTGTTCAATGTAATAATGAACAATACTTGTGACAAAGAGAACTAAAAATGCAATCAAAGATAAAAGTCATTGGTCTAAAATGAACTCTGATTATTGAGTCATGCTTACTAGTCTGTTTCCAGTACGTGGTTACAAATATTGAGAGATATAGTAAGCATCTTGTGTGTGTGTGTGTGTGTGATTTAGATTTTTAACGTAGCTTTAACAATTTTTCAGTCATATCGCTATGATGTATGCATTGTGACAGTTTATAGTGATGTCTAGCACTAAGGCATCATGCTGCAGACATGTAGCATGATGTCCCACCCAGTCAGATTATCCTGACACCAGGCCAACCAGTCCTAAGACTAACCTCTTAATGCTGAGCGTCAAGTGAGGCAGCTGTTAGCACCATTTTTGTAAGTCTTTGGTATGACTCGGCCGGGGTTGGAACGCGCGAACTCCCGCATCTGAGGCGGACGCTCTAACCGCTAGGCCACCGGAGCAGTTAATAAGCATCTTGATAAGCATAATGTCTGATAATGTTGCATTTGAATGAAATTAAATAAATCCTGACTGATCACAACATTCAGAAAATACCATATTAAATTTTTTTTTTTATAAGCAGAAACATTTGTTGGGTAAGCATTAGATAAAGAATAAAATCAGTTGGGTAGTTGGAAACGAGGCTAATTTTATGTTAGGTCTAATGTTCTTAATTTTTTCAGAAAGAGATTAATTGATTAAATTACATGACACTATGATGTAATCAATTAGTTTATGATTATTTATGATATGTGTTAAAATAAAATCATATTTACAAGTGATAAATATTTTACTCTAAACCCCATTTGTTGTACATTTTAAAGGAAACTCCAGTGTGTGTCTGTGTACACACACATGCACACACAGACACACACACACACACTTGTAGCAGTCATGTTGGTGTCCAAGTAGCTTACATGCTAGATTGCGACCAGAAGGTGTGGGTATTTAATAATTTGGGGTTCTTTATCATTGTGAGTATGTGGGCAAGGCTGTTTATTTCAATTGCCATGATACTTTATAACTATCCAGTGTTGATGTACCTTAAAACACCAAAGTAAATCACCTACACTACTTTGATTTATTTTTTCCCTTGTGTCAGAATATTCACTTCCCCACCCCAACAAATTATTGGATTTTCTCAAAATTTGTATAATTCTTGTAGAATTTTCAACACAGTCTTTGCAACCACTACCAAGATTTAAGAGTATGTGTCTAGTTGTTTCCCCATCTTGTGAAGGAAGGATATATATATATATATATATATATATATAGTTTAGGTGTTTCTAATCTCTTAGATAATATAGCTTGCTGAGGGTTTAGGAAAATCAATATTTATAGTAGTGCCTAATTTCTTATTCAAAGCTGGGATGGTTTTGGCATTTACTCTAAAACTGGATTAAATACAGAAACTTTACGTGGCTTTTATACGTGCATGGCAGCTTGCCAGGAATCTATCTAAGATTGTGCATACATGTATAGTACAGCATAAACAAATTCAAAATTTCACTTTCTGATTTCCCATATACCAAATCAATTAATATCATTTTATGTGTACATGTACATTGGACGTTAGCAATACCTGGGAATTTGGCAGTAAAAATTAATTGCCTGGCAGCCAGGGACAACTCAGTTTTAGCTTGGGGCAATCTAATATTAATGGCTGTGGTTTATGTTAAGTTTGTTTTCTCTATTTAAATTCAGTTAAATGACAGGGCTTTTGGCAGTTAATCATGCCAGCTGTTAGTCTATGTTTTTTCATACCTTTCCTACCCCAGTATTTGATATTTAGACTGCCACCATAACATGGTAAGTGTCCAAATATCAAAGATAGTTGAAAAGGTCAGAGGAAACTAGGCATAGCAGGTGATGTTTATAAAAGGCTGAAACAACTTGGCAAAGTAGACAATGCATAATATTACACATATTGGTTTCTCAGTGTACCTATTATGAAACCTATATACCCATAGCCCAAGGTAAGCTGACATGTAATGAATTTATTACATCATAAACTTGAAGACAAAAAAAAAGATATTTAGTGTTTCTGGTCTGCCAACTGTCCGTTTTTTGGTGCTGACCCTAGCACTTTTTCCACCCAAGGTAAAATTTTTTCACAAAATTTAAAAAGATGTAAAAAATTCCACAATTGATTTGTGAATCTAATTGAACTGGTTTTGTCCAGTACTTGAACAGTACATCATATGTACTAATCATTGTAATATGTATAATGTTTATAAAAAAAGGCCTACCTTCATACCCTAATTTTAAAACCAGTGCAATAGGAAAAATATGTTTTTATGGGACCCTAAATGACGTATTTATGGAAAGAACAATACACAAGAATCGCTTGGATGCCATCGTTTGCTATGCAAATGATTATTTACACTGTCTCATTATAAGAGTTACCTCTCTTAGGCTGGGATAGAGGGGGCTAAACAACTCACAAATCTAGGCTGAGGTGGTGGAAGTTCCATTGATAATTAAACCACACAGTAACTTATTTCAATATATACATGTAAAATCATTTACTATATTTTGAAACATAAAATAGGTCATTGCATTTGAACTTTTGAAGTGGAAGTAGTTATGCCATTATGTTTTACCTGTATGTATGTTGCCTGTCAATATGTAACTAACCTACTCCTGCATGTTGTCGCACAATCAAGTTGTGACCTTGTTGGAATTATTATATCCTGCTTGAATTGTTTTGAACAGAAACTTTTATTTTAGTATCTTGATAATGGACCAATCATATTCCTAGAGTTTTTTGCTTAATAATGACATAATGATCCCAGGAAATCTGGTTTTTGCTACCCAGAGGCTGTGTCTAGGCTGTTGTGTGCAATTCACATTTACAAGACATGCATTATCACGACACAGTCAGATGATTGCTGGTGCTGTATCAGCAATTTTGATGAAATGGCTGTAGGTTTTATCTTGAATCATTAAGGCCAAAAAATATACTTGTGTTTCCTATTGCACTGGTTTTAAAATTACTGTAGATAGGTTACATTATATATATTATAATGATTAGTATATATAATATACTATATATAATATACTATATATAATATACTATATATAACATACTATGCGGTTTATATACTGGGCTATACTGGCTCAAATACACAACATGCTTTTGGGAATTTTTTTTACCCTACGGGAAAAAATGCTAGGTTCGGCAACAGGTATGGTAGGCCGACTAAGAACACACATTTTTTTTAGTTGTCTAATTGTTTTTGTCACAAATGTTTGTTGAACACAAGCAGAAGTGGTTGATTCGTACTGTTCATATACTGCATACAAAAACTGAAACTGTTCCCAATAATAATAATAATAATAATAATAATAATAAAATGGCAGAGTAGAAATTCCCACTCTGACAGAAAACTCTTAAGATATCACTGCATATATACAGGGCAAAATAGCTTTCCAGAATTGTTTTTTAAGTACATTGAGGTAACTTCTTTTATATCACTGTTGGAATTCGTTTGTGCTTTGAGAGCATATAGGAAAAATGGATCTTCAGATTAAACATTATGGTGTGGATTATTGTATATACATGTACCTGCTTATAACTCTAGTCGAACTGCAAACTGCACAGACCCAGACCTGCAGGCGCATTGTGCTGTGGCAGATCAGAATCTTTGTTTGCCGTTTGATTTAATTTGTAAGCAAATACGTATGGCACATGGTCTGGCACTTGTGAATGCAACTTGACCTCCAATTTGTAGCCATACTGGTCCGAGACCAGAAGAGCTTATGGGATGGCTTGTTGTCTATCATCAGTCATCTAATATCCATCCATCCATTAGCACAAGTTTTTATTCATTATTCATACTAAACTACTTGAAGGATTGCCATGAAACTTTATACACACATTTATCTGAAGGTCTAATTGGTCATAAATCCAGTGTTGAAAATCTTGTTATTGCTACTCCTCCTGAAAGGATAGTCATACCAGAATTGGTTTTCACTGAAAAACTTCTTATGATGTCTGATTGGTGCTAAATGAAATAGTGCTGATTTGATGTCCAATATGGTTGCCACGGTGGCCATGTTGAAAAGGCCAAAGACTTTTTATGGTGTCTTGTTGGTTCTAAATGAAATTGGTGCCACTTGTGCAACAAGTATGGCTGCTCTGGTGACCATGTTGAAAATCATTTATTGCTACACTTTCTGATTGGATGGTCATATTATCATGACTTCTATACTAAATGACTTAAGTTTTGCTCCTATCCAAAATGGTGCTAACCTGACATCCATTATTTCCATGTCAGGAGTTAAGTTGAAAATCTTATTGCTCAAGAATATCATGATCAGAGATGTTTTCAACACTGAGTAGTTTAAAGGAAGAAATGGTCTTATATTGAACTCCTGGAAATTCTTTTTGGCCATTACAGGATCAGTCTTTTTGATTCACTTATGTTTAATATCTTTTGTATTTCCACACAATAATAATGGTTGTCCACTATCTACAGTTACTCAACTTTGTGGATTACTCAACTTTGTGGATTACTCAACTTTGTGGATTGCATGCCCCTTGGGTTAGGAACAACCCTGTTGATCTTATGGATCGGTCTCTGTGTGAAAGATGAAAATTAGTTTATGTACATTACTTGGGGTGAAGAAAAACCCTGTCGATTTTGGTCAAAGGTTGAGGTTACTGGATGAAAAAATGTTCTGTCTTCTGCAATTACCAAACTTCGTGCATGGCTGGCATCATTCAGTATCACTAGATAAAAAAGGTCAAGGTGATTATGGTAGAATACAAATTGTTTCCAAACAAAAGTTCTACATCACAGACCTTGACAAAGCTTTGTGGATGGCTTACACTTTTAAGGAAGAAGCCTGTTGATTTTGGGGTTCATTATGGACTCTTAAACATGGGGCAGGTTTATAATATACCATTTGCAGTACTCTCTTTTGTTTGGCGGATGCGGAAGGTCATAGGTTCGAACCCCAGCTGAGTCGTACCAAAGACGTATAAAAATGCTACTAACAGCTGCCTCGCTAGGTGCTCAGCATTAAGAGGTTAGTGTTAGGACTGGTCAGCCTGATGTCACGATAATGTGCCCGGGTGGGACATGATGCTACATGCCTGTGGCATGATGCCCCAATGCTAGACATCACTGTAAACTGCCACAATGCAGACATTGTAGTGATATGACTGAAAAATTGTTCAAGCTATGTTAAAAATACATATCACGCACACACACACACACTTTTTTGTTTGGTATGTTATTGATTTATTATTAACATTTTTATTACAATAGTATTTAAGGGTTTAGTTTTTGTTTCTTCGAAATTTTGGGCTTTGGTTGTGTACAGATTCTGAAAGGGCAAAACTTTGATTAGAATCATTAAAAAGAACTCTTGATTCTTTTCATCTGATCTGATAAATAAGAAAAAAAAAGCAGGAAAGGGAGGTGGGAGGGGGTGGGCTACTTTCGGTAATCAGACTGCCTTTAAACTGACATAATAGCTATTCACATGGGAAGAATTTCCAAGTTGTATTGGCAGTCATGGGGATGAAAGAAAATGTAAAGCAATCTAATAGCATAGAATCATTAGTGTACTATACTTATATCTACCTGGATTCAGTGAGCATTGACTGTGAATTGTGAATGGTGCAGTGACAGAAATATATTTTTGCACATCAGAGTTGATAATGTTTGCACATCAGTGTCAATAATGTTTACACATCAGAGTTGATAATGTTTGCACGTCAGTGTCGATAATATATACACATCAGAGTTGATAATGTTTACACATCAGAGTTGATAATATTTACACATCAGGGTCGATAATGTTTGCACATCAGAGTCGATAATGTTTTACACATCAGGGTTGAAAATGTTTGCACATCAGGGTCGATAATGTTTACACATCAGGGTCGATAATGTTTACACATCAGGGTCGACAATGTTTACACATCAGGGTCGATAATGTTTGCACATCAGGGTCAATAATGTTTGCACATCAGTGTTGATAATGTATGCACATCATAGTTGATAATGTTTACATATCAGGGTTGATAATGTTTGCACATCAGGGTCGATAATGTTTGCACATCAGGGTCGATAATATTTGCACATCAGCGTCGATAAATGTTTTCACATCAGAACAGTACTGCTTGCTTCAATTCACATACAGATTGGTTCTGATTTGCTTGCAGGTTATGTGACAGCAAATTTGGGTCTTCATTTTCGAAAAGAGTGAATATGTTGTATATGCCACGTTCTTTGGCCACCTGGTAACAGAAAAGCCTGTTTATGACCACCACTCTTTCTGTCAACAAAAAAGGGTATAAAAATGGGTGATTTCTCAAAGGTCATTGCTTTGTATATCAATTTCATGTATGCATTAAGAATCTGGTTATCATGACTGGTTGGTGTTTTCCCATAAAAATATTATTTCAAATCCAATTTCACTATGTTGAATTTTTGTGTTATTATAGGTGTATCCAGGCTTGATGGTTACTTCAGGGTCCATCCATTGGATCCTGGACCTTTTGAACATCCCAGTACATATCCGAGAAGTCTGTGTATTTTTAGCCCCTCTTTTCAGGTAGGTTATATGCATTTGCAGCATTGTGGTCTAATACCACTGTGAAAAATAAGGGCTGATACATTGAATGAATGTCTTGTGTAGGTTTAGTTTTAGTTTTTTGGATTTAACACCATTTTTCAGTACATGATTGACTATAAATGCTGGCCACTATATTTGGAGGAGGACAAACCTGGAGAGAACTCCCAACCCATGGGAAAGTACTGGCATGCTTTCTCAAATTACAACATTGGCTGAACCAAGACTCGAATCCACGAGGACACAGGTAAAATAAGTGATCTGTAGTGGAAAGCACCTTAGATCACTCGGCAACATAATGCACATGTTTTAAAGTAGGAGTGTTTGAAAGAATTCAATCTTGTGGCTAATATGCTGTAACTAGTGATAGTTCCTGCATCCAGGATTTTCAGCCTCTCCACTCGCAAGTTAGTGTTTAATTGGGTTTTATTTTTTCAGTATATTGGACTCGTGGTTTTAATGACATGTAGCCTGTGACTTCTGTTATTTTAAATCCACTGAAGGCATGTCTGATTAGTTTTGATTATGCTTGGAATACGGGCATAAATCATCAACGTGTTGGATTCATTTAATAATGAACAAGACCCATGCATAATATGATTATCTTGTGCGAGTTTGTTTGAGCTTGTTACCACTTTAGATGTGATGAATAGTCTTTCATACACACATATATACACATATATACACGCTATGATTGTACATCAGCACCCCATGCTAAGATGAAGGCAAAAAAGAGTAAAATCCCTAAAATACAAAGTTGTATATTTGATATAGATTTAATTCTTTTATAAAGTCCAAGATCCTCTCAGCATGAGCAGCATCAAAGAATGAATCACAGGTTGCTTCCCTTAGTTGCCTCTTCTGACATGGAGGAGGAGGGTGCAGTGGGTCTATTCTACATCTGTGAACCTGCAAAGGGGGTGGGGGGATCTTGGAATATTTTAATAGTGAAGAAGGTCCACAGATATTAATGAAGTTATTTTGCAGCTGAAAATATTTTGAAATGTTATTGTCTTCACATTTTGGTTAATTTGACCATTTCTTCTCCTCTACTCCAAGTTCCACTGGCAGGAGTCGAGGATGACACCTCTGTCTCAGATGCTCACCACACAGGCAACAAAACTAACTAGTTTAGGGGATGTGGTAATGGATAAAAAGACAGATTGACATTATCCCGTATGCTTTTTTTGTTAAGTGAGGGGATAATAATTAAATTGATGGAAGCAAATATTAAGATTTTTTTTGACGAGTTAAGACGTAGGTAGACATCAATAAATTGTCAGGATGGGAGAGAATCCATTTAATTCTTGCATGGCTTTACATGAGATCCTTGTTGGTCAAAATACATTAAAACATGCCTTAGTAGACCTCCTCCATATCGAGGACTTCTGTTCATAATGGATAACATTGAGAAAAAAAACTTGTGTTACCTTTACTTGTCATATGTACCAAACTGTAAGCAACATAGATCCTGATCAGGGTCTATTCTGCTGATTAATTTCTGGCATAGACCTAGATCTGTGATGGCAGCTTTGGGTCTGTGCAGTTTGCAGTTGGACTCGACCTTTTAGCGAGTAATAGTGTTAAACTTGACTTGAGTGTCCTCATCAGGTAGTTTTATGGTAGTGTAAGTTCCCAATGTAGCCTCTTTATTACATCAGAAGGCTTTTCTAATTGATAATTGATAAACCTTGTTTATGAGAATCAAGTTGATGGATTATGAATTGATCTCTTTCAGTGGGATGACTGCCCTAGCTGTCTATTTCTTCACCACTGAGATCTGGAGTGCAGGGGCAGGACTTTTTGCTGCCTGCTTCATTGCCATTGGTAAGATTGTCTATGCCAGAATTATTGCCCTTTATTTACTATTGAAGCACAGAAGTAGAAAAGAACCATTTATTTGACTCCTGTATTTACATTTATTAAAATACATTGGGGTGTTTAAAAGTTTAGAAGCAGAAATAAGGAAGTAGTCTGTGTACTTTAGTAGTTGAAAGAAATGCAAGCTTTTTTATTATAAATTTGCAAATCAGCAAATGAATCATCTGTTTCAGTTGATTTCTGATGCTAAACGATTCGTTTGAATTTCTGACGCAGTTAGGCAGGACATTACAAATTATTTTCCCAGTCACTTGTTGAGGACATGAGAGTTAAAAAAAATTGATTTATCACTAGTTTTCTTGTTCCAGTATTTGTATTCATAGTTTTCTCTAATGTCTAAGCTGGAATCTGAATGATTAGGTATTAGTTTATATACAGTCTTACCCAATTATATCAACAACACTTAAGTCAACAAGCTGCCTGTGTTGATGAAAATGCAGAGTCCTGGTCCCATGGTCTATTGTTTCCACCAAATTTGTTTTGCTTATGTCAAGGTTGAGATAAAAATTAAATGTAAATGTAGATAGAAGCCTTAGGGCCCAGCTTGCACAAATCCTTTGTTTTCAAATCGTTTATAGAGATGAGCTGCCAGTTCCGGCCCATACTTTGTTCTTCAAGTATTTGTTGTTGAGCCATTGTATTTGTAAACAGGCATTTCTTTGGTCCTTCAGAGTTGGCCATGACTTTGTCTTCAGTAATGCTTGCACCCTTCATCAAAGCAAGCTGGTTACAATCTTCAGTAAAAACAATGCACCCTTTATCAATGGAAGTCCGCAACAAACATGAAAAAAGCAATTTAATCAGGTTGATTGCTGCTGTTTAGTAATGAGCCCAGTACTTTAATCTCTGAGCAACTGTAGCTCCCTTATGTGACAACAGGGTTGGGCCCCAGAGGGTATGGACAGACCTACAAGTCCATGCCGAATGCACACATTAACTCCCCGTATATTACACAAGGCAGCATTTCACCCAAGGCAACGTTTCAGGAAGAGATGATTAAATTCATGATGATCAGATATTGAAGCCACATAGATTATCCAAATTTTTCCTAAGTTCCTCTAACCCTCCCTGTGATGGCTTTCTACTGGATGAGAGGGTCAGAGAATGGTAGGGAACGAAATCTGAGAATTGCATTTCTTCAAGGGATAATCATATTTGCAGGTCTTCCATCCCTTAACATCTGACCATAACTTTCTGAGATCAACCTTAATTTACAGACTTGTGCAGAAGTAGCAAAAATTTTTTTTTAAAAATACAATCTTTGTGGTCAGATCTGGATATTGGTTGGTCAGTATTTTGGTGTGGATCTAAGTTTTCATATATTTATTGGAGTTGGTCAGGAAACCAGACTAACTTGACGGGAGTACCTGTGGTGCTTTAAGCTGCATATACTTATTATGTTAAATGTCTGCATGATCTAACTTTTGCTTTTACATTACATCATCTACAAATGTCTTTTAACAAATGAAAACCTTGATGGCAGATAGGATAACCAGTCTCGTACAAAATTCAAAGTCGTAACAGAAGCATAAATAAAAATATTTAGATTCTTGACCAAAAAGCAGGAAATGCACAGCTACATTTATTGGACATCACATCAAGTTGATTTTAGTGATCTTCACAGCAGGAGAGCTGATTGCCAGTGCATTATGAAATTAAACAAAATCAACGATTATGTTGACTTGAGAAATCTAGCAAGAATCCATTGGCCTCCATTGGGTTCAGACCTGCAGTTTCGGAAAATGAACTGGGGGTTATTATAGTGTAAGTGTACTTTACAGACTTTTTAGTTGAACATAGTGAATGCTAGCCACGAGGTCAGTTACATGATGTACAATATCTGATAATAATACTATATAATTGAATTGTAATTGCTATATGATTGAATTGTAATTGCTATATAAGTGAATTGTAATTACCATATAATTGAATTGTAGGGATAATGTGGAATTGTTTACTTTCAGTCCCTGGTTACATCAGCAGGTCAGTGGCAGGAAGCTATGATAATGAAGGCATTGCAATATTTGCACTGATGTTTACTTATTTTCTTTGGGTGAGTATTTGTTTTTGTACCATTCATATACTTATCCAGACTCCAAAGTTATTTTGAAAAATTCTCATGATGATGCTCGAGACTTGATTAAATATTCTGATGACATATTGCTTCATGCTCAAATATCAGCCAAATAGAATTGAGGCCATGCTCAAATATCAGCCAATTAGAAGTAAGGCCATGCTCAAATATCAGCCAATTAGAAGTATGGCCATGCTCAGATATCAGCCAATTAGAAGTAAGGCCATGCTCAAATATCAGCCAATTAGAAGTAAGGCCGTGCTCAAATATCAGCTAATTAGAAGTAAGGCCGTGCTCAGATATCAGCCAATTAGAAGTATGGCCATGCTCAGATATCAGCCAATTAGAAGTAAGGCCATGCTCAGATATCAGCCAATTAGAAGTAAGGCCATGCTCAAATATCAGCCAATTAGAAGTAAGGCCATGCTCAAATATCAGCTAATTAGAAGTAAGGCCATGCTCAAATATCAGCCAATTAGAAGTAAGGCCGTGCTCAAATATCAGCTAATTAGAAGTAAGGCCGTGCTCAGATATCAGCCAATTAGAAGTATGGCCATGCTCAGATATCAGCCAATTAGAAGTAAGGCCATGCTCAAATATCAGCCAATTAGAAGTATGGCCATGCTCAGATATCAGCCAATTAGAAGTAAGGCCATGCTCAAATATCAGCCAATTAGAAGTAAGGCCATGCTCAAATATCAGCTAATTAGAAGTAAGGCCATGCTCAAATATCAGCCAATTAGAAGTAAGGCCGTGCTCAAATATCAGCTAATTAGAAGTAAGGCCGTGCTCAGATATCAGCCAATTAGAAGTATGGCCATGCTCAGATATCAGCCAATTAGAAGTAAGGCCATGCTCAGATATCAGCCAATTAGAAGTAAGGCCATGCTCAAATATCAGCCAATTAGAAGTAAGGCCATGCTCAAATATTAGCCAGTCAGAAGTAAGGTCCAATCTGATTAAAATCAAGTCTGCATAGTTGTATGTGGAAATCTGACAGACCCAGATAAAAGTTCATGTTTTGGTGGCCTTTGAAATTCTGTTGGCTTATTGTTTTGGAGCCTATTAGATTAAGCATTCCATTTCGTATTATCATTAGTAATGATATCCTACAAATGATGAGTGTCACTTCAAGAAATTTAAATGCTGTGATTTGATTGGTGAACTGCAGGGTCAACAGAACATGATTTCATCTTAGTGTCCATCAGATCTCCATGTAAAACTGGAGATCTGATTTTAATCTGATTGAAGTGAGGTCGTGTTCAAACAACAACCAATTAGAAGTGAAGAATTTGAGACAAGTCTCTATTTTAGCATGAGAATGTTTTATAATTATAGGGCTAGAGCATGATAATATGACTTAATGCTAAGACCTAATATTACTTGGGGTTACGGCATGATAATATGACTTGGTCTAGGGCATGATAATATGATTTGGGACTGGAACATGATAATATGGTTTATGGCTTGGGCATGATATGACTTGGACTAGGGTATGATGATTTTGGGGCAGATGCACAGTAATATGCCTTATGGCTTAGGCATGATAATATTATTTGGGACTGAGACATTATGATATGAATTAATATGGCTTTTGACTTCCTCATGATAATGACTTGGAGCAAGGGCATGACAAAATAACTTAGGGCTTGGACATGATGATATGACCTGGGCCGAAGCCATGGTAATATGACTTGGGGTTGGGGCCTGATAATATGACTTGGTTCATGATAATATGACTTGGAGCTGTGGAATGATAATATGACTTGGGGCTAGGGCATGATAATATGACTTGGGTGTAGGGCATGATAATCTGACTTGGGGCTAGGGCATGATAATATGACTTGGGTGTAGGGCATGATAATCTGACTTGGGGCTAGGGCATGATAATACAACTTGGGGCTAAGGCATTATAATGTGACTTGGGGCTAAGGCATTGTAATGTGACTTGGGGCTAAGGCATTATAATTTGACTCAAACTGTTTTCGTTCAAAGTGCAGTATAATCATTTGTCAGATAAATATAATTGCAGATTTGTACTAAGCCTTTGTAACAAGCAGTTAGATTGGTTACAATTGCATCATGTGATGCACAAAATGAGAAGATTTTAGTTCATAACATCAGAAAGGAATTGTTTATTTTTTCATTCCTTTTGCACTTTTTATAAATATTTGTATTTGTAAGAATTGAACTTCATGGTTTATACACTTCATGAAACTTAAAAATTGATTACACACCATGTATGAACAGCTTTTGCTTCATCATGTTTATGACCATTCCTGAAGCATTTAATAGATTTTGAAGCTTCACTGCTTTGTGAATGCAGTAAAATATGAAGATCGCTTCATCAGAGTATTTTGAATAACATTTTCCACTCATGAATTTTTGGATTTGTGGATATTTGATTAACATTTCTTTCATTGTAATTATTACTTTTAGTAATACTGCACTGTCATTAGATGCTGGGAATATTTGGGGGTTTTTTAAATCTGCTTTCCAGGAAATTGAATAAAATAGTTCTATTATCGCAATACAATATTTGAGTGGTCTTGTGTAAAGAAAACCTTGCTTTACTTCCCATTTTTCTTTTAAATACATTCATAAAACATTTACTGTCAACATAAACATGTCCATAAGAAAAGTTATCGTTATGGAATATTTGGCCACTGAAATAGAAATTCTTTTTAAATATAAAAGTACATTAGGTATTTATTTAATTATATTTTAGATACAGTGCAACTCATCATTTCATTTAAAGGATAAATTGTAAAAGTGCATTTGATATGTTTATATGGTATGTATAGTGAAGCAGGTGCTTGTGTATATAATGCTTTAAGTTCTGTGCATTTGTCATATTAATACCTGTTTTCATATGAAAATAAAGAGAATTTTTTTCATTAGCACATTTCTTGCACAGTGAAAATTTGGGGGGGGGGTCAGTGGAAGCATCATAGTACAGTTGTATTGGAAATACATCGGAGTGTAACATCCCTTCGCAAAAGACTGTAATGATTGTGAACTGTCGGTACCCAAAATTTTCACCTAATTTCAATTTGTAATAAACACATCAGTGTCCAGTTTCTTGATCATTTTCAAACATGGTCATGATTGCAGTGAGAGTTAGAATCACTGCATAACCAGTTTTATTACTGTATTGAAGAGTTTTTCCTAAATATGAGTACTGTTGGTTGGTCAAGTTTTACAGATATGCTATACTGTATGGGTGACACAGAATATCGAATAGCAACAGGTCTTGTATGTTCAGTCACTGATAAAATTGGCATAATTCCTGTGGAAAACCAATTTTAGAAAATTGATAATTGAAGCATACTTTCTGTTGTTTGGAGTTTGTTTTAAGACATTTCTTGATGACACCTCATTGATTACATAAATTCTAGAAGGTCTCGTCTTGACATATTTTAAGATCTGTTCATCCAGATGCCAAGAGGTAGAGAGGAGCTGAAGAAGGAAAATGAAATAGGCCTAATTATGGAAATAAGGATTGAATAACATGCATAAGGGCAGATATTTTGCCCAGATGGGGAAAAGAAAATAGTTCCAAAAGTGATGTCGCCACCGTGACAATAAAACTGTTATCACCATTGTTGTGATTTATTTTTTTCTCTAATATATTTCACTATCTAATTATGAAATATATATTTAAAAAAATACATTCCTTTCAAGAATATGTAGCATTTTAAATAAGTAATTAAAAGTCTTTTTCTTTATTTGCAGATAAAATCTGTAAAAACTGGTTCTTTGTTTTGGGCTATTTGCACAGCCCTGTCCTATTTTTATATGGTGAGTATTGATAACAGTAGCACTTTTCAAGAAAGGGGGGCCAAATTTACAGGACAAGAAAAAGGGTTTAAGTCTTTGGGGCAAAGAAAGGAGCTACGTTTATGTGGCTTTTAGAACATCTTGGACTATTATTGTTTAATATTTAACTTGCTTGTTATATCACTGGAATTATAAACATTTACTTGAAGTTTCGTTACATGACTAGTAAATTCATTCTGCTTGATATTAAATTATTGTTGTTACTGTCACATGTTCTTGTTCAACATAATAAGTTTGTTTTTTTTGCTGTACAGATGCATTAAAACTGAATAGCAGCACCTATACATACAGTTACATTATCATTGGTTTCTTATAAAGTGCTACACAATTGTTAACAAGACAAAATCATGTTTCATTAATCCTTTTGAAGCCAGCCTTTATATTGAGGATATAAGCAGTGTGATTATTCCATTTTCTTGTGTATTGTTTATGCTTGATTGGCCAAACCATAACTTCTGATACTGGTATCTTTCTAAGGCAAAGTCACGGTTGGCATCCTCGTTAATTTCAATTCCTGTGATTCCTGTAGTCTTTGAATTTGTAGTACTTCATTTATATTAGATCCAGTGACCCAAATATTCCGATTCACTTGCTTAAGAACTCTTTCAGAACATGAAGTTAAATCTTGATAAAAGAGAAGCTTGCCACATTGCTTTAGTGATAAACTTATGCATCTTTATAACTTAGTGGACATGCCTTATAGTCAGAACACAGCATACGATAACAGACATTGTCTAATTTGGTGTGCTGCACAGTTTCAAATTTTACTGTAAAACTAATTGTATGGGTACAGTCTGGAGAAAACTGGTCTTAAGAGCATTAAGTTATACCAGTATTTTCTGTGGCTGCTGACATCTTACCAGACAGGGGAGAATACTGGTATTAGCAGTATTATGCTATAACACTACTTTCTGTGGCAACCGAAGACCTGCCAATCCCTTCAGTAAGAATAAAAAGAAAAATTATGGAAATGTGAATGTTGCTGTAAAATCCATGTGCTAATTTGTCTGTGTTTGATTCTGATCAGGGTTTCATATTAGATTCCATTTTGGAAGTTTGCAGCAAATTGGACATATTTTGGGAATTGAAGTTTTGTCTTGTTTGGACATTTTGAACCAGATTGGACATAATTTTGGAAATTGAAGTTTGATGTCATTTTGCAGTTTGCAGCAAATTGGACATAATTTGGGAATCAAAGTTTTGTGTCATTTTTGGCAGTTTGCTGCAAATAAAACATGTTTAATGGACCACAGTCGGTGTAACTATCATACAGATTGGACGTGTATCTAATAATAGGTCTTTTTATATAGACAAGTTATAATTTCACTCAAACATGGAATTTCTGTGTTTATAAAACACACATCCCCACATTTAAGGATTGTGATTCCCACACCCCTGTGTTTTGGCTAGGTACCTTTGGGTAAGAAAGGACCTTGGGGCTTCTGTCAGTTGCATTTGTGTTTCATGTTCCTGAAGTGTGTGTATAGTTTTATGATAGTAGGAACTTTACTCCAATTGCCTCAGCACTAAATAGCCTATTTGTGTTGTTATGCCACAAAGCACTAAACCAGACCTAATCCAAGGGATGACTGATGGCGAATTACTACACATTGGTCGTTGAAATCTATATTTGACTGTCCATTCACAGTTTAAACTTTCTAGATTTACTTGAGTCATCATTTTTATATGAAAAACTGTGATTGCAGGTGAGCCTTACCATCTCAGTAATTCGTTTCTCCCTTTATTTCAGGTGTCAGCCTGGGGAGGCTATGTTTTCATTATTAACCTAATCCCCCTTCATGTATTTGTATTACTTATTATGGGAAGATATTCTAGAAGAATATATGTAGGTAAGTAATTATTTTTATCACACCTGAAAGAGATGCATCGGTATCATTTTTCCATCAATGGTGTTGCATTGAATTTGAACACTGTTGCAAATTCTCCAGTTTGGTAACCCAAATCACATGTCTTGTGAGACTTTCCAAATGAGGCAAGGGGAATTGTCCACATGAAATCACATGCCTTGCGAGACTTTCCAATATGAGGCAAGGGGAATTGACCACAAGCATTACTGATAGCAGTATGTAGCTTTGAATGGTTTCTAGCTTGTAAGTCTACAAAATAGCAGTTCAGTTTTCCTTGCCTTATATGCAGCAATAAAGAAAATAACAATAACTATACCAGTTTTAAAGAAATAAAAATAATGATTGAAATTCATTTATTTAATTGTAGCATAACATCTGTCTTCAGCTTTTGTGAAATGTAGAAGAGACTGAACAGGTTGGGAGAATGAATTGAAATTACCTGTTATTTTTTTGATGGAAACACAAATTTTTTAAACATTATCTTTGAAAGTTGCACAAATATTACATATTTTGTGGAATGAAAAAACTATAAATACTACATCAAGCATACATACATGTGATGGAAAAGATGGGCCAGGTCTCGACAGATCAGGCGATTTTCAAAATTGGTCAAGCATTTTGACCTCAAAAGAGAGAATTTTCATTGACCTGATTTTGAGTATGCAAATGGACAAAATTACAATTGTTGAACAAATTGACATTTTTTTAAATATTAATATATGCACATCATCTCATCAGATCAGTTCACAGTAACTTGTTGCCATTCATACTCCTCCTGTGTCTGACAGTTATTTGTAGCTTTCCTTAGGAGATCATTGCCTTGATTATATTGGTAGCAGTCCTCATCATTTTGCAACTTGTACATAGTATAAGGAAGAAGCCTATACATTCTGGGTTCAAAGGTGACTGTAAGAAGAAAAGAAAAGAAAAGTGGTTTCTGCTCAGTAACATTAGTTCTGCCTCACAAACCTGAATGAGACTGGATGGCTTGTTCCCTGGGGAGGAAAAATGGAGGCCTAGTTATTTTGGGGTCTAGAGGTCGAAGATCAAGGTTCATGTGACTGAAAGAAGAAACATGGTTTATGCACAATAACTTTAATTTGACCCCAGAGACCTAGACTAAACTGTGTGAATGACTTGAACTTTGAATAGTGTAACATTCAAAAGGTACAAGATCAGGGTCATTGTACCTGAAAAATGGGGGGAGGGGGATGTTTTCTGCACTTTAACTTTTGTTCTTGACCATATGCATTTCAACAAAAGTCAGTGACTGGGATTCACTTTGGTTATGATTCAAGGCTGTTGATTTTGGGATCAAACGGTGATGATAAAGATCATGGACAGAAAGAAGAAATATGGTTTTTGCATGGTAACTTTGGTTAGAGACAATGTACCTTGACCAAAGTTTGTGGATGGCTTGCACTTAACTTATTAAAAAGGCCTATTGATTTTGGACTGAAAAGGCTAAAGGTCAAGGTAATTATATCCTGAAGAAAAATGTCTTTTTACGCAATAACTTTTATTCAGGAATAAGTTCCTGGACTAAACATTGTGGATGGCTTACATGTAGGGCAGTAAAGAAACCTAGAGTGTTTGGGGTGTGAAGGCCAGCGGTTTTGGTTATGGTAACTCCGATAAGAAATTAATAGTTTCTGCCCAGTAAGTTTACATCAGGACCTGATGCCTTGACCAAAAGGCCATATTCATTGAGAACCCTTTGGTCAGGTGTCTCAATCAGCCAATATTGCATGTATTGTTACAGTGAGATATCGCATTTGGAACTACCATATTTCTCATTCAGGAAATACAGCTGCCCTTATATGTGTTACTCAAATGTGTATTTCCATATTTGGACCTATTTCATTTCTCTTTCTCTGATCCTTTTTTCTCTCCCTCCACATTCGGACATACAGATCTTAAAATGTGTAGAGCCTAGTGTACATTTATGCAATCAGTGAGGTGCCATAAAAAAATGCATAAAAATGAACTCCAGCAAAAGTAGACTTCAAGTTTTTATTTCTCTATAATTAGTCTTCTACATGAATCATTGAAGCTGTCAATGACCAAACTTACATGACCTCTTGATATGTGTCAACCATACAGAATTATATATTTGTAATACTCTACAACAAATGGCACACATTTTTAAGAAAAACCTGCTGATTAAATAAGTAGCAGTTTTAACTTAATCACATTTGTATTTGAAAATGATGGACCAATCAAGCATTAAAGTCGATTGCAATCCAAAATTTAGTGACAATTGCAGTGTCTGCTACCAAACTAAACTGCAAGTTTGCTAAGGCCATACAAAATCAATATTTTAATGTAGAAATAAACAAAAAAAGATCGAAAATCTTTACAAGTAAATGTAGCTTTAACAATTTTTTAGTCCTATCGCTGCGATGTTTACAGTGTGACAGTTTATAGTGATATCTAGCACTGGGGCGTCATGCCACAGACATGTAGCATCATGTCCCACCCAGTTACATTATCCTGACACCAGGCCGACCAGTCTTGTCACTAACCTCTTAATGTTGAGTTCTTAGCGAGGCAGCTGTTAGTAGCATTTTTATAAGTCTTTGGTATGACTCGGCTTGGGTTGGAACCCGCGACCTCCTGCATCTGAGGCTGATGCTCTAACCACTAGGCCACCTGTGAAGTCTGTCAGATATAACTGCTTTGTGATGAATCTACATTACAGCACCCCAACATTATCAATCCATGCATTAATTGTGTTAACAATAAATAACAATCTTTTTATTTTCATAATAGAGTCTTTATTTTGACAAAATGCACTATTTGAAGCATGATATGTCGATGGTTAATTTTTAAATGAGGTCCTAAAAGTATGGGAAAATTTAGGAACTTTTTTGTATCAAACAAGTAATGAAGCTGTTATCACACTGGCACAGAATGGAGAAAAGATTTTTTGTCATTTCAAAATATATAACAGAAAATATACATTTTTTGAAATGTACAGAAATATTCTATTGTGAAGTGGGTGCATTTTGTATTATCACAAATGGTGATTCCAATACAATGATTCGACTTAACTCGTAAACTATTTCCATACATCTACTGAAAAACATCTGTATCCACTATTTTTTATTTCAGTGGGTATGAAGACCTTATCCACAGGTCAAATCTGTGGGCATTAACAATACAAAGTATTATTCCTGCATACAAATTCTGACTGACTGGTGGGATTTCCCTTTTCCACACCAACGGATGTAATGGACTCTGACCATTTTTATGGAATTTCCTCTTTCCATACCAGTGAATATATATGTTAATTTTCAATGTTTAATCATGAATGTGTTTTTCATTTCAGCATATAATGCCTTCTTTATAGTTGGTCTCATTCTGTCCATGCAAGTGCCCTTTGTTGGCTTCAACCCCATCACGACCAGCGAACATATGGCTTCAGCAGGTACGTAATCGGTACTATGGGACATATTACTACACAGTACTCAACATGTTATCAGTACTAAGGGACATATTACTATACAGTACTCAAATCAGTACCATGGGACATATTACTACACAGTACTCAAATCAGTACCAAGGGACATATTACAACACAGTACTCAAATCAGTACCAAGAGACATATTACTACACAGTACTCAAATCAGTACCATGGGACATATTACTACACAGTACTCAAATCAGTACCATGGGACATATTACAACACAGTACTCAACATGTAGTCAATACCAAGGGACACATTACTACACAGTACTCAACATGTAATCAGTACCAAGGGATATATTACTACACACTACTCAAAACATCCACGCATCCACTTCTTCTGATGTCCAAGTAGGTGGGTGGGTGAGGACTCTTTTGCTGATCCCTTCAAGGTACAAGATATCGTACTACTCTCAGCATTGGCATCCACACTAATTAACCCTTTCAGCATTAGTACCTACAACAGAAGACTACCATTCAACACTAAGTAACTTTCAAAATGTTTAATAAATGTAGGCAACATATTTTCAGTGACTTTAAACATCGTATTTCTTGTGATAGGAATACATATATGGTACCATTGTAAAGAAGACCAATTTAGTTCTGTTAAAATATGCTCATAAACAAGTTTAGTCTCATAAAGGTAACTATACAAGTAAATCAGAAGGTAGGTTAAAGGTAAATTTCATGATATTGAATCAAAACTTATATGAAGCATTTAAAGAGTAATATGTGGTTTGTTTTTGATCCGATGTCATGTTATAAATCATGCCTTGAATAAATGTAATATATCACATTTCAGGGAAAGCCATATGTGGGTAACACTGTTTTTACAGGTGTTAAAAATATTTTAACTAGACACAGTTTTATGGTCTTTTTTATGGAAATAAATAGGAGTAAAAACATGTTCCTTGACCTTGATGACACCAGACGAATTTAAGACAAGTCCAAGATAGTTCTTTGGGTAGTTTGGCTAGAAAACCATTTACTAGTATCATCGCTGAAATACAAGTAGCGTTTTACCTGGACAAACATGGCAAGTGACATAATTTCTCCAAAAGTGGATCCAGTGAGCCATAATTTCTCACTTTTTGACCAGTTCAGTGAAGAATCATAACTTACATCAACATATAACATATATAAAGCCATTATTTCAGATAACATGACACAAGATTCCACGCACCTTGTTTTTTTTGGGTCACTCTCTTGCTAATGGTGTGCATTCATATTTGAAAATCTCGCTATTTCCAAAATGTCATAATCATTATAAAATATCTTAAAATATTCAAATGGAGTTAAGTAGCCATCAATTACTTGTGCTGGGCCTGTGCATTTGGAAAATGTGTAAATATTATGATCCAGTTGAGATTTAGTCCATTGACGAAATTCAGGTGTAGTACAAATCAGCAAATTCAAAGCCTTCGAAGTATTCATTGTGATCACTATTATAAACAATTTCCATCCATCTTATTTAAAATTTTCCCTTTCTTCAGTATATTTACAAGAATTTCAGAATTCCGATATTTTCAGTTATTTCCTCCCCAGTTCAGATTCTTCAACCGACAAGACTGCCATTTTGGAATTACTCTGGCGACTTAAAAACTTCACATTTATAGATCAGAAAAACCGCCTTTCTTGTTAACAACCTATTTTAAAGTCCAAATGCATCCAGATGGTATTCAAATGAATCGTACTATGAAATAATTCTTTACAAATGGGGAACCCCCAATATTGACCACTCTGCGAATATATCGTCAAAACAAGACATGTTTGTGAGACCGGTTTACTGGTGAGCAGTGTTGGGGGAGTTTTTGTTCCTGGACTGCTTTACCAGTCTGCAGTGTTGAAAGCGTCAAGGTATATACATAGGCACAGTCTTACTTAATCACAACCATTCTTTTTTCCTGTGTCTTAGGTCACAGTTTGCAGTGGATTGCATAGCATCTTCCCCCTGGGGGGAGGGCTAGCTAGTACATATGTGTACATTCTTGGTCAAGTTTTGGCATTTAGAACAGAATTTTTGCTTAGTGTATAAATACCGATGCACTTGGAGTCATAACATGTGGTGAGGGGATTTTCAAGCTTTTATTTTTTTGGTGTTTATTGTTTGTTTTGGCTGTTCTATGTTTGCCATTGAAAAAGACAAAAGCACTTAGGCTAGTTAGAAACTAGTTTTGCACTGTTTATTGACAGTTTATTGCAATTATCTTAATCAGTCCCTGACACGCATAATCCCTTTCTGGAACCAGCACACTAGAAACAACTGTTATTCACCTTAGGTTAATGTATGTATATATATATATATGTATGTATGTATATATATATATATATATATATATATATATATATATATATATATAAAATTTGTAGGTTTGACCATTGTCCATGATCAAGGATAGTTCTAGTATGTACCTGATTCTTGTATTGTTTTTAATTTATAAATAGGTAGTTTACTGATATCTGAGTTCAAGGTCTATTTTTTCTGTAGAAATTTTGAAGGTTTTGGAAGCAAACATGTTTGCAGTTTTAGTGTAATCTTCCATCATTATTGAGTTTTTTCAATTCTGTTGTGACATAGGTGAAGTAGGGATATATATATATGAAATAAGTTTTAGTCGGCTAAGTCTTAATTGCTATTTTAATATCAGTCTAGTGGAATCACTTTTAGTTGTGTTCAGTTATGAGAGGAATGATTTATTTTAATTATTTATTGGAATTTACAAAGTGTTCATTAACTTTTGGATTAACACACTGCTTTGGAATTATTGAGGACATGTTCAAAGACATTCTGGATTATATCATTGTGATATATCAGGATCATGTGCAGTCATTTCTTTTTCTTGGTAAGGGAGCCCTGAGTGGCCGAGTGGTCTAAAGCGCTCTCCGTTACGGATCACTGCCATCTCACCTCTGTCTGCGTGGGTTCGAGTCTAGGATTCGGCGAATGTGGATATGTGAGAAAGCTTGCCAGTAGGCTTGCCAGTAGCTTCTCGTGGGTCGGTGGTTCTTTCCGGGGATTTCCCGGTTTCTTCCTCCACCGTTAATACTGGCCGCCATGTATAGCCTATCGTGTGCTGAAAAATGGCGTTAAGCCCCACAACAACAACAACAACAACATTTTCTTGGTAAAGATGTCAAATCATAAATTATTAGTTAAGAAATCAATAAACTTTACAGTATGCTACCGATGTCTGTTCAGATTCTTTATGTCCAGTGGTACAAATGGAAGCTGATGTTTATCTTTTAGTGTTGGGAATCGGTTGAAATTTCATGATTTATCATCAGTTACACCAACCAGTTGATGGTTAATTATTGATCAGTTAGATATGGCTGCTGCATGGCAGAAATGATCCAAGTAGTGCATCAATTTTAGCTAGGGTCTTACTGGTATATGATTAAAGTTTTTGTAATAGGACTAAATTATTTAAGATTGTTGTTATATTTCTTTAAATAAAAAGATATTATCAAAACTGTTCATTTGCTTATAACAAGAACAGGTTAATAAAAACAAATTAATCAAAATTGTGTTCATTGGTTTTTAACACGAAGATAGATGTTAATAAAAAATAAATGATCAGAATTGTGTTTATTTCTTTATAACAAGAACTTAGGACCAGGTGAACAGGTTAAATCATTTGTCATGTAAATGATGTGATTACATAGTAGATGCATGACTAGAACCACCTAATCATGATTATAATTAATGATGAACTTGATATACATTAACAGTAGTCTTTTATAACTAGAAATTCTAGAATTTTCAACTTTGAACTGAAGAATCTTCAACATGTTGGCTAGGATAATACATGTAGGTAGAATACATCCATTCAGAGCAAGATTGTACGACTTCATATTCTCATGAAGAAAAACCATCGCATCCACATTTTCTGGTTTGATTGAGACATTTTTTTTTTATTTATAAGATTGCCTGCTAGGCTGAAAATCCTCTTGGAAGAAACACCAGATGCTGGTACCACAGTGAACTTACGTAATTTATCTAAAATCCCATCCAAAATGATAAGTGAATATAAAACATGTCAAAACCTCCCTTTTACTCTAATGTTTTTTCTTTGGACATTTTTACAGAACATTTTTATAAAAATGTAAGCAAATGCAGTGTAATTGACGCATTAGGCCTATATTATAATACAAAACAATATTTAATTATTGTTGGTTTTTATAAATAATAGGCAAAACACATCAAAAAAAGATTGGAAAACAAAACAAAAAAATGCTTTCGTTCAAGATCGTGTACACGTCTTTTACTAACCACTGAACATGTATTCTTTTTTGCACAACTTGCAAGTCACTTGTCAGGGTTAGATTGTCGTTATTTACTGGACCATCTCCTTTTTTCTGGAACGCAGAGCTGGCCCGCACTTTCAATTGTTTCCTCTAGGAAGTTCAGAAACTTCACTTTCACTAAAAAGCACAAGTCAAACAAAATATTCTTTATATTTTCATTAATTTAGGATAGTCTATAATATCATTTCTATAATTGTATTAATAAATTTATATATTTTGCCGTTATTCAAACTCAGTGGTAATAATAATTTAATAAATTTATCGGTACCATAAGGAAACTTGACCATGAAAAGTCAGACTCGATTAATCAATCAAACTGGTTGAATGAGTGATGCTTGAGTAACTTGATGAATCAGAACAGCACCAACTGCTGCCATTGCAACCCAGAAGTAGTTTCCTTCTGTACCATTATACACGCATCTTCATTTTCATTTTGTTTAGGGTATATATGTTTCAGATATTGTTTTCTTGTTTTACAGGTGTATTTGCCTTGCTGAATGCCTTTGGGGCACTGAAGTACATACAGTCTTTTCTTACAAAAGCAGAGTTTAAATATTTCTTCCTCATTGCTTTAGTGGGAGCAGCGGGATTCATATTTGTTGCTGTGGTTGGATTAACATGGGCAGGTAATTACTAGAGTTTTATAAGTTCATTTGGTGGCTTGTCAGAGACATTGCCAGGCCATGGGATTGCATGCTTCTCACAATGATAGCAAGACGCACAACTTCTCAGAGCAATGGGGGAAAGGTCATGCAAATTTATTGTGGTTCCTACAATGTGCTGTTCCCCATGCACTATTTTTTAAAACTTTTAAACACCAAA